>JAOEHI010018390.1:0-28706 GCA_025447815.1 Percopsis transmontana | reverse complement strand
CACCAGGCGCTCGCTGACGAGCCCTCCATCTGGGCCTGGCTCCAGATGGGGGCCCCGGGCTTCCTCCGGGCAGGGTAACATCACCTCTTCCACGATTATACATAGGTTTTTCTTGAACCATTCTTTGTCTGGCCCCTCACCTGAGACCACTTTGCCATGGGAGACCCTACCTGGAGCAAAAGGCTCCAGACAACACAGCCCTCAGGTTCATAGGAACACACATACCTCTCCACCACGATAAGGTGATGGTTCCCCGGAGAGGACACCATAACTTCATTCGCTTATTTATGAGTTACCTACCTGTATTAATAAACAACGCGGCTGAACATAAACTGTAGATCTTGTTGGCTATAGTTGAGGATTGAGTTCTTTATAGACACTGTGACTATGAGGCCCTTTTTAAAGGTTTGAGAGAAATCAAGCATTTGTAAAAGCAGGGCTTTTGGAGACCTTAAGCCCTTTTGTCTTAGCTGCCACAAATTGCTCTATGTAAGAGCAATTTGTGGCAGCTAGGAAGATTGGGGAACGGTACTCGGTTTAACAATTCTTAGTGTGCAAAAGTCAGAACCAACACACACTTGGACTGTCAGAATAACTTGCAGACAGTTCTACAGAGCAATATGACTGATGTCAGCATTTCAGTAGACAATATGGCAAAGAGTACACGGGTGCCTGCCTACAGCGCTTTGTGAAACATAGTCGCGGTACTTTCATGGTCTGGAGCTGCATTTTCGCTAACAGTCGTACACAATCTGAATGAAATTAATGGAATTGTAAACAATGACAAATACAAAGAGCTCTAGATTCTTTCTCTAGATTCCTTCGGGAGAAGACTGCATACTTTATCTTTCAGCATGATGACAAGCTCAAACACACCATAAATACTTTTAAGACACCTGGAGATCACATTTTCAGTATCAGATTATCTCTACTATATATTTGAAACTGCGTGGTATCGCTAAGACTTGCAATTTTGCATTTTTATTTAATTTTTTAATTTAAATTCTTTTGCATTTTTAGAGTAAACACAATTTTGACATGTTTTAGAAACACACAAGTTTTTGTTTTATTGTGTTCCATAACGTACATAGTGTGCTTTTCTTTATAAATAAACATTCGCCACTTAGACAAATAGTCTTTGTGATCTTTGCATTGTTGTGTTATACAGAAAATACTGAATGTCTCAATTCCACATAAATTACACTGTGAAGCGCCTACGGGGATTTTCCAGTCATCAGAGTTCTTTGTTGTAATCAGTGTGGGTGACATGACTGGAAAATGATCATTTACCAATTACCCAACCTCGCTGGTGAAGTTGTTCATACCAAAAGTGAATATCACAAGGTAGAATACAACTTATATATATATACATACATAACATATATGAATAAGCTACACATTACAGTTAAATGTGATAGGGGGAAATGTTCTACCTCCCAAGGGAAGTAACAGGAAAGTAAAAATGTAGGGCAAAGGGGAACATTTACTTGGGGAAACACATACAGAAATAGGAAGGAAAGTGGCTGTTTATGAATGAGGCTTAAGATATTTAGGTCATTTAACAGACGCTAAGAGAATTTTTTCACTTTAGTCCATCAAGCAAAAACTCTTACAAACCACCATCAACACAGAGGTAAAAACACTGGATATTTATTGACCTGACAAAATAGAGAAAAAAATATATATATATGCAGAATATTTCATGCATTGGTAAGGCTCAATGGTCTGTAAAGCCTTTAAATGTGTAACTGTAACAGCTACATATAATAAATATAACCTACCAAATATTTAAACATATGTCTTATCCATATATTGGTATGTTTTGGCATCGAATAATAATACTTTTTTGTGATTTATGCTATACAAAACAATCTCATAACCATATTTGGCGGTTTGTGTTGAATTTCAAACTGCATTAAAGGTATACAAAAAAAGGTTTGAAACATAGTGGTGAATGTTGTTGGGTGGGGGTGGGGGGTGGTTAGGAATAATATGAGCCCATTAGCACTGCAGGGGAAGTTTTAAACCAAAACAATAAAACATTTTGTAATGCATTCAACCCCTGTTAACACAGTCCCAGCATAGAGCAATGAACAGAACACAAGTGGCAAATAGGAGATGAATGATAGACGTTGCAGCAAATCAAGATCCCGCTTGAAGCATTTGCAATTATATTATGGATTTGAACTTTCATAACAACTTTGGGCTTTACCATTCAAAAACTGCTTTGTTTACACAAACCCATAACATCTTATTACAGCCCACTTTGTTCCAGTATTATCTCTTTGTTTTTGGGGACATTTCAGAGAGAAAAACCTACTGAGCATTTCTCAGCAAACTCACCCCGCTGCCCAAGACAAGACAAGGCAGCCGCATGTTGATTAAATCACACATGCCAGTGAGAACAGTGTAAAACGCACATCGGGCGGAGAGTTCAGTTCTTGTAAATACACACATAACTTGTTTTCAGGGCCTGATAGTCATGCTGTTCGAAAAGATAAAGCCTACAAATTCTTTATCAGTAATATTCTTTCGGACAAAGGACACTGGTGATTCAAGGTGACGTACCAGTGTGCAGCCACAGACAGGCCTAGACGGATTAGCCGGAGAGGGGCTTCATGACAGTTGCTTAGTAACCACAAGCCTACTCTAATGCTTAAAGAATATAAGGGACAGACTGGTATTTTGACCATGAATAGTCAAAAATACTGTTGACTGTCTCCACAGTAGAGGAAGAGAAACTAGTTGCCATCAAATATTTAAGATACATATGTATGACACACAAGCACACAAGGCCATATATATATATATATATGTATATATGTATATATGACGGCCATGGAGTGTCTGTGCATTTCTGTATGTCTCTGTGTGTGCATGTAGAACTCATGTAGAACAAAGGGGAGACGGGAGAAATGTACAGTATATCCAATGCCGCGCCATTGGCTAGCGTACTGATAGTGTGTTTTGGCTGGATCCCTGGATCCCTGCCACTCATAGTGCTTTGCTGCAGGCTCTGTCTGGGCTGTTTTTCCTATTCTGGGATGTCCTTATATGACCCGCGCTTCCATGCCAAGATCTGAGCTGCGAAAGTAAGGTTCCAGCAGTTTATTTCGGAAACAAAATTCCCTGGCAAGAAGGATCAACAGCCCGGCCACCAATGTTTCATTAAGCCATACTTGTCAACCTGACTGTTAAGAATGTGAAGAGTAGTAGCAGAATATAGAAGTTTTACACAGGAGGAGATATTTATGCTGGGCAGGCGTCATTGTGCTTTGTGAGCATCACTCTTTGCCTTTGTAAAGATTAAGGGGGTAGAGAAATACATAACAGGCTGCTTAGTAAAAATAGCTACTGTACAGTATGTAGAAAATTATATTTAATTTTAGGCTTTGTGTGTGTGTGTGAGTGACTTGTTGCAAACCTAAAATCTTTTGGAGAAAATATTTACAATTTATTATAGTGTCAGTTGCTTCTTAACAGGCTTCAGAATTTAAACATAGCCTATTAGACCTTTTGATAGTACCCATGGTGATCTTTGCTCATAGAACCTTGAAGTTCTAATAGCCTAATTCTAGGAAAATAAAATAAAACACATCCCCAAGAAGGTCTTTAAGCAAGCCAACAGATACGCTATTTTCTTTGGCATGGTTGTAACAGCTTAAAGACATCAGTCTTAAAGCACCACTTAGGCCTATACTGCAATCTCTCTCTAAATAGAATAGAGATTTTACATAATCGGCAAACATATTTTTGGTATACCGTATAAATGTAAATTACAACGCCGTTATAATAGCCTTGTCTACAAAATACAAAAAGTGCAATTTTGCTCACTGCATGCGTATTTACGCACATAGCCTAGGGTTTAATAATCGGGCTTAAATAAATACTATTTCACAGTCATTCTAAATACCAATAGTCAAGGTTCGCTTAGCCTATACCATAATAGCCTACTGCATTGCGCGCCCCACATTGAGTCTGCATTTGCTGAATCTTGTTGTCACAAAGTAGCCTACCGTAGAAAGACTGTATTAAGCTTTTGCTCTATAAGAAATGGTTCAGAAAAATGTGTTCGGTCTACCAATCAATCACTTTATACCATTACATGATATTAAACCTAGCATAGGCTACATTTTGTACCGAGAATGTGCATCACTGCTCCGAAGATCGGTGCGCAAAAAGAAATCTACGGTAAACAAGCAAAAGCATGACCTCAGTTGACCGGATTCTGGGATCCTGCCTGCGTGCGTTTCTGTGCATAACACATGTAGATCTAGGCTATGCATTCAGCGCCGTCTAGTGTGCTTTCAGGCTATGGGTCTACATTTTGCAAAGTCAGCCAAAGTTTAGCCTGGATAAAGTAAAACGTCTACGATGCTAAATTAAATACTACATACAATTGTCTATAAGATACAGATATCTCGGATTGGTTTCCATTGTGTTTTAGGCTATATTGTGCCTTTTTAATGAGTTAATAACAATTCGTGTCTTATCATAACCTGTATAGAGACTGGCACGCAAGTTGAGCCATATAGCCTAAAAACATCCACTCATAGGCTACACACACACTGTCTCTCTCTGTCTCTCTCTCTCTGTCTCTCTCTCTCTCTCTCTCTCACTCTCTCTCTCTCTCTCTCTCTCTCTCCGTGGATCTTCGGTTGACGTGAGGTAAATCCCCACCATGTGAGTGGGCGGTGGGGGAGCGAACCGGAGGCGTGTTTTTTTATTATTCAAATGCGGCTGTACCTATAAAAAGGGCGGCTCGGGACGTCACGGAGCTTTCTCCAATGAGTAAAGGTGACTGACACGGTCGTCTCGAGGCCGGGCCCGCCGCATCACACCGGCAGGGCACGAGATGCTGGAGTCTAGTGGGCTTCAAATGGCGCGAGCGCTGAAACACGCCGCGCTGTGCCTGATGCTGCTGCCGCGCTTCCTTGTGGCCGCGCTCATGCTGTGGCTCCTGGATTTCCTGTGCATACGGAAAAAAGTGCTGTTGAAAATGGGCGAGCAGCAGGGCAGCCCGGATGACCCGCCGGTGTGCGTCTCCGACGCCAACAGAATGTTTACTGTGGAGTCGCTCCGGGCTGTGTGGTACGGCCAGAAAGTAGACTTTTTCAAAACGGCGCACCTCGGGCACGCGGCGCCTAACACCGAGGTGGTGATGCTCCAGGAGCGGAGGAGAGTCCGGATCCTGGACTGCATGAAAGGGAGGAGACCTCTCATCCTCAACTTTGGCAGCTGCTCCTGACCGCCGTTCATGACACGCCTGGCGGCGTTTCAAAGGGTCGTGAGCCAGTATGCGGACATAGCAGACTTTGTACTTGTATATATCGAAGAGGCCCATCCGTCGGACGGCTGGGTGAGCTCGGACGCGCCGTACCAGATCCCCAAGCACCGCTGTCTGGATGACCGGCTGAAAGCCGCGCAGCTGATGCTCTCGGAGTTGCCGGGGAGCAACGTGGTGGTGGATAATATGGACAATTCGTCCAACGCAGCCTATGGAGCCTACTTCGAAAGACTTTACATTCTCAGAGAGGAGAGGGTGGTGTATCAGGGTGGCAGGGGTCCGGAGGGATACCGAATCTCAGAGCTCAAAAATTGGCTCGAGCAATACAGGGACTATCTCCAGAGATCCCAAACAGCAGTGCTTCACGTCTAGCGCGAGACGCTGCGCCGTGTCCTGCCTATAGGCTACATCTCCGCTCCACAGGTCCAGATGCTGCTATTAACCGTTCACACACGGCACACGATGTTGTATGTTTATATGCATAGTGTATAATGGACAAACACTAGTCGTGTTGAAGCCCATTATAGGCTCTATAGGTTATTTTGTGCTTGTATTTCTCTTGCTCGGACATAGTCTTTATTTTTGGTATGGAGAAGTGAAATAGTTGAAACTGTGCAGAATTTAACTTTAAACCAGGTTCAATTTGTGATCACTTTATTTTTATACAGTATTCATGTGTGTGTGCGTGGGGGGGATCTTGCGTGGGTGCGAATGTGTGTGTAGGCTAATATCTGACTCCAGTGTTCCTGTGAAGTTCGGTTTTTAAACGGTTAAACCAAGAAACTGATACTGATGTTTTTTCGACACTGGAGTAGAATGTTATTAGCGGGAGACTTACCTTAATGATCAATTGCCAAACGTCCTGTAAACAATGTATAGTTCATTGAACAAATGTTTTTAATAAATGTCAGAACACATAAATATAATATCAATTGTGCAAATGTAATGAAGTCCAAAGTTCTTCCTTTTTTTCTTTTCAGAATTTGCTCAGTTTTCTTATATTTATGGGAAATAGCTATTATTCGCTTCTATCTTGGTTTCAGAATGGATTGCTTCAGCACTAGAGGTGTGTGTTTGATCCTTCTAGTCTACTTATTTTTTTACTGTTGTCCTATTGTTCACAGCTTGATTGATTGGAAAATACACATTTGCACCTTTAACGGATTTGTTTGACCTGTTTTAGTTTGTTGAATTACTGATAGAATATCTCTTTATCTTACCGTGGTCATTACAGAAGTATTGATTGCCAGAGTATTGATTTACATCTGAACTTTTTAGTCTTCATAACGACATACAAAAGCGAACAAACGGACATGACCTTGACCGAACACCCCTCCTTTCATCTTATCTGCTACTGACTGTCATTATTTAGTGCTGCCCATTGATAAGACTGATAATCTATATTATATTCCCACCACTATTAAATGTTCGGCTGTTATAATGGCATATTTAAAATAAGATTATAATTGAACAGAAATGATTAATAATAGCCTAATAATATACTATTTTATAAAATATACTCTCACACAGTTAGTGTTTGGCCAGTCATAAAAAAGTGACAGTTCTATATATTTACAAATATATGCTGTGTTTGTGGGAAATCTGACTGATACTGAAGTCATTTTGTTGTTTTGTAGAAAGACATTTTATGATCTGATGAAATGCTCCATAATGCTCCATAATGTTCCTTTAATAGTGACATGAAATCAATTGAAACAATGTTGTAGTGTAGCCCCAAAAGTCATTTATCGTCTTCATCGTTCGTAATATTTTCTCTTGAGCGTTAGTGTCATGGTGTCCTTTTTGCCTTCCTTCCCTCAACTGCAATACACAAGTATCACACACACACACACACACACTTAAACAGCACTCTTACACGCTGTTATTTACAGAGATACACACTGCCTCATACAGGTAGGTTCACCACACAGGCAATGTGATTAGATCACGCATTCAGGCTTTCTGCTTAGTTACGTTAAGTCTTCTTGTGATAGTGCGCTGATAGTGGATTTTCAATAAAACACCAAATAAGCTGCATACATGTTGCATTTGTATAGGTGCACATTTGTTTGCCCGTCTTATGCGTGAATATTGTTTCAGTTTTTTCATTGTGCTGAGGTTAAATATGGAGTGCAACCAATTGTCAGAGAGGTAGTTGTTATTGAACAGGGAAAGGTTGTTCCGTTTTCTAATCAACATTTTTTTTAATTCAATCAACTTTGAGGTACAATCACTGATAAAAATGGTCATAGTGTGACCTGAGATTGACTGATACAGCAATCTTGGGAAAGGCAAGCTGTCTTAAAATGATTTTTAACGTAAAGTAAGGTCAGCTGTGGACCATTTTGATGAGCAGACGGTACCACATACAATAGCAATGTTGCGATCTATAACCCACCTCTCCTAATAATACAAAAATATTTGGAAATCATCTGGTGACCCCTGCAAAAGCATTTCACAAGCCCCCCGCTTTAAGAACCAGTGGCACAGAACATCGCCGCGGAACACAACAGTCCTCCATACAGTGATCTTAATGGGGAAAACACAGCTGGACATTTTGCAGTAATGAGGCTCGTGGAGATTAAGTATGTGATATGACTCCCCCTTTTCTTTGTAGTTCCTAGAAGGGCCACGGGCTGCTGAGAAGCTATTCCTGTGTCCTCTGGCAATTTGGGATTTTGAGAAGACAGCCTAATGGAAACAGAGTGGCACATAGTTGTCACAGAGAGGGTTTAATTCATTCAATTTGTTTAGACTGTATCATCCTCCGGGGCATATTGAAATGCACAGTGAAATGAAACACTACATGTTTGGGGTCATAACCCAGTCAAACAAGCCACTAAACGGCCAAAAGGTAACAGATGTTGTTTTTTATTTTTAGCCTCATTTGCCTTAAGTCTTTTTACAGCGAATATATGTTTTGAAAATAGGTCTACTGTTTAATAGAGAAAATTTGAGGAGACTATTTTCCCTATTAAAGGGTTTTTCTAGACAGATACACTACTTGTTGTGAACGCACCTAGTTTCTCACATCTCACACCTGTTAAGCGGTTTCGTAGGACAACTGACACCTTCTTTGTGATTGGTTCACACGATTTCCGACATCACAAACTGCAGCAACAGTTAAGCGCAGATGTTTGGGATCATTTAAAGACAGCCTGCATTCAACGTGAGAGGTCTAAATAAGCCAGTTATCTCAAAACACTCAAGGTGACATAAAAGATAAATGCATCATGGTTAGCCTAACAGGGACATCTATGCCAACATAATCACATAAATAAAGTGATCCTCCTCCAACTAGTGTCCTGACTACAGTCACCTTGACATTTCATCGCCTGATGTCCTTAGTACTTCAAATCTAGAAAACAGAATTCGGATCCGTAGCAAATTAACTGAAAAGAAACTTGAAGACAGCAAGGCATCCAATCGAAATCTTTTCCCGATCTCCTATTTTTCCCATCGAGTCCTAACTTGGCATAGAATTGTAGGCAGGAACAGATTAGCAGATATGTCTGGCACCATGCTGTAACTTAGTGCACGAGGACAGTGTAGAACAGCGATTTTCAAAGGACTCAAAGCACAGTGACCACAAATGTATCAATAAAAGCAACAATCTTCAACTTTTTCATGTAAATATATATAAATATGATATTGATATTTACGGCTAACCTTGTATACCAGCCTGTTTAGCTACATGGTGGCAAGTTGTTAGCACTGCTAGCCTCTCTCTTGCGTAGGCTACTTACTTACATATAGGGTGTGCGTAGGGTTATGTTTGAGACCTGTCAGGCAAAATTACCTACAGTAAGTTGCAACCGTACGACAGTTATAAGACAGTTTTTCAATTTATTTTTATTCCTTTTTCACAAGTAAGTCGTCAAGGTACAAACTGTCGTTGTTGCTAGTCAATGCTATAGTCTGCGCTAGCAGCCATAAACCTGACAATGAACCTCATTGTCTGTTGAATGTGTATGATGGAAAGAAGACAGCTTGCGTTGCATGAGGTCTGAGACATTCAGTTATCTTTTTCCTATTGGGAAAAAAAATGATGTCAGCCTGGCAGCCAGTCACTCTGCATATCACCTCGGCATGGCATCTGTACCCCAGTCACCATGGCAACGTGGTTGCTATGAGATCAATTTATCTGGAGATCTCGCGGTTGCAGATGTCCTGCTTGTAGTAACAAAGGCTTCATCAGACTACAGACAGCTAAAGGCTTACAATGATGACCTCAAAGTAACTAATTTCAATAAATAAATACATCAAATAAGTGAAGAAAGATGAGTAAAGAAATCTTGAATCTTGTGACTTAAAAAAATTATGTTTCACACCTTACTCACTGTCGGAGTGGCGTCATGAAACTTCGGACCAATCCGATCTAGATACACACTGCCAGCAAGGCATGAGATGTTAATCAGCTAAGACAAAGACATTTAATGAATTGTATGCAAATGTTGGAAACAAAGTTCAACCTGAAACCACAGATGACGGGAAGTGCTCTCAAATAGATGATACCTCTTAATGGCCTGTGAAAATGTGTTTATTCCGCTTTTGACCTGTGGGCCGATAGTGGTTACACAACACGGCATTCATCTGTTTTGTAAGTGTGGGTGTGGGTGTGTGTGGGCCAGTGTGTGCTTTTGTGCATGTCTGGCTGTGTTGTGGCTTTATGGAGCGTGGTTCCTGTAAAAAATTTAATCAGCTTGAATGACCATCAACTGTCCAACACAAATAAACACACTTAATAACGGATATACAATACGTAGTCCGACTTAACTATACAGTCCTAATTATGAAGAGCTCATAGGCTTTTCACGTATTCACTGAGGCATATTCCCACTAATGTTTATTCATTGTAGTGCAAACCCACAACTCATATTAAATCAGTAACCACCGAATATATCTCCCATGCCCAGCATGTCTTGTCATTTAGCAGCTAGGATTGAATTATTACATCACATCCACACTCATGTATTATTATTTAAATACATTGTTTCCCCTGTTTTGTGCCCTGAGGACAAAAATAATGTTAATAATGTTATTAATGCTAATGTTGCTAATGTTACCAATTGTTTAATGTAATGTGCTTGCCTGACTTACGTGTTTTATTCACGTGTTCTTCCTGGTTGCATTTGTGCGTACAGTACTTTTAATTTAGCTAGTTAATTTAGCAATTTGCCATATGCGGCTTATAAAAAAACTGCATTTACACTGTTTGAATGCGCACAAATGTGTCTCTCACCACCACTGAAGGTGGTGTACAGAGGTATCTGGACCTTCAGTACGTTTCGGGTGGAATATATGGGATTTGCAACTGATCCTACAAACTTGTGTGCAGTATAGCACCGCTCAAGCCGTTCTCAAACTCTCACGTGGCTACTGTTTATTCAGGTCTAGCTGTTCTCCAAAGGTCTTTGACAAGATATGGTTCATGGTTGTTGTGTTCTCATGGTTGACGTCATAAAGACAACAATCCTGGAATCTCTGAAAACATGAAGCTCTTTCCATCATGTGTGCGACCTTCATTTGTTGACGATGTTGGGGTTAATGGTGGGGAAACACTTTATCTCAACTCAGCGTTTCTGAAACATTTTTAATTCCCAGAACAGGGAAAGCATCTCTGGCACAGCATAAATTTAGCTTATACACACAATACATTCTCAACAACCCATCTCGTGCTCATATAGGGGTAACTGGTTCTCTGACTCCTGTGCCAATGGGAGGGTGGCATCTTGCACAATTTTGGGTTCCTCATAATGAAAAGTCTTTTTGTATCCATAAAAACCTACACAATGCAGATTCATATCTGCATTTCCCTCTAAACGTTTCTTGAGAAAATGCCACTTTTTTCTCAATAGCTTATATCTTCACACCCGCAGCTCAGTGTCATGGTCAGAGATTTGATATACTTCAAACCCTGCTAACCCCTGTTTTGTTTCTTTCACACCTGCATGTCAGTTTATCTGACCTCCATCTGCTCTGTGAATCACATTTCCAATAAAACAAAAGGCAAAGACAAACAGCAAAGTGAGTGTGTAACCGATGCCTCATCAAAACAGGATCATCCTCAAACATACTACCTATTTTCTTAGCACTTATATATTTGTGCATGCCATATGACCTGGGGTTTGGACCCCCCATGGTGATATGAGATGTTCTTTTTGTTTGTTTCTCACCTTACCTGTGGTAAGATTTGTTTGATTTTCTGGATATCATACTGTATGTCATGTATGATTTTAGTCCAAAGCAGTATTTTCTCTTATATAACACACAACAAAAAATTTTGTTACAGAATGTTGAGTAGCACTAAAATTTCAGGTGTCTTTTAGAAAGGCTTACTCTTTTTAGTATATCCTAATGTCAAAGAAACTCATCTGTGGCTCCTCTCACAACCCAGAATTAATTACTTTTTCATTCATTTATTTTAAGGAGACACTTCCTGTTGATTAGTCCTTTTGAAAACTGCACCTTTATTAGAAGTTTAGAAAAGAGTGGGGGAGGGGATGTTTCTGGTTGTTGTTAAAAATGATTGGTTATATCAATATTTATCCCCAGTTGTGGTGCAAGAGATGGCACATATCCTGACTCAATTGTTTTTCTGGTGGCATTGAAAAGGATAAATACCAGGCAAAATAACAAGGAGTACCGATCTCATGTTTTCACATCACTTCAATCTCAGCAACAGCAAGAGCATGCAAAAACCAGACAAAACCTGTTTTGTATAATAACCCCCCCCCTTAACAATATGTGTTTTCAGTAAAGTTCCCACTGTTTGTACCACAATTCAGAAGTTGTGCGGATTTCCTAGAAGTTCTGTAATATTCTCAATTGCTTTATGTCTACATTCATTGCAATCACAAGGAGTGTGTCACCCCCTCGTCTAGGATCAATCGCCTGCCTTTCTGAGGGGAATTACGCCAACAGGCCCAAGGCATTTGGAGCTTGAGTTTCCATGCTGCACTACTATTATGAGAAGAGGTTTGATGTAGCATGACTAGATTGCTGCCCTCTTGCTTCTCAGTACAAATAGAAAACCTTATACTTCAATAAAACAGGACCTATAGCATTTTAACAAAACAACAAAATGGACAAACAAAATTTATAAAATGATATATTGACCAAAGTCTACATCCAAATGAATAAAATAAGTGGACCAAAGCCTAGGCCAGCATGGTACAGTCCAGCATGCATCACAGTTGATGCTATTATACTGTTATCAGCAGATCCACGTGCGCAATGATATAATTAACTCCTCCCTGTTGGCTTTCATAGAAACTACATCCAAGTCAGGGTACCATATGATTTAACCACAATCACTGTGAGCATCCTTGTGCTACAAAAGAACGTTTCTTTCACAGCAATCATGTTATTGTGTTGTTACTGGTGTGTGTGTGTGTGTGTTGCCCATGGTAGCGTGTTAAAAGATAAGATCCCGATAGCCCTCCAAACACAGCTGTTCTTTAATAAAAATAATTAAATCAACGGAGAGACAGTAACCTTGTCGCAGGAGCATGCTTTCAGGAACGAAAACAGAGTGGTATTGTGGGGGTGTGGGCGTGGTTTAGCGCTGTCTGTATGGGATTGGAGACAGGTGAGGGGAATCACTAAATCACCTGTCTCCCTAGTAAAAGGCTGCCGCAGGTGTGTGGGCGAGAGAGGAAACAGACGCGGGAGGCACCACTCGAAACCTCCCGAGGACCACGGCACGCTGCCGCCGGCATCAGCACCTTATGGACATAAACCAAAGGAATATTGAATAAACACAACAGACACGGTCTGTTAGAACCTGAATACCTGTGTGGGTCGGTTAATGTTCTACAGATATTATAAAACATTTGTTATGACAACTCAGAATGCCCGTATCCGTATTTGCTGATATGGAAACTTTGGTTTTCAAAGTGTGGATCCTAATGTCGGTTGTAAATTTCCAAAATAAATTAATTGTTTATATTATTGATTGATTTATATGATATTTATATTATTAAAAATAAAATTTTTTATATTTAATAGTATTGGCATGCATTTTTTTATGCGATTCACAGTTTTTTGTATGATATACTGTACTCAAAAAGTTTCTATAACTAGGATATGAAGAAACAAAACAGTTATTATCCTAGCATTCTTTGGTAGCATGCAAAAAGACAACAGGCTCACTTTACTGGTACACTTTAGATTCCAAGCAGCAACTGTCACATGCTGCTGGGATGCTTCTTCAGTGTGTTGCTAACGAAGTGCGGTCCCTTGGGGGCCCCACGTTGAGAACCACTGTTGTAGAGCGTCTCAGCTTCACAAGGTCACCGCTGCACCATGCAGGCTGCTTCCTGATCACCCAACGTTTTAATTAGAAACATGGGGGAGCCATCACATCACTTGTTCATCTTCTATCAGCTGGTCTGTAAAAAAATACCCGACTATACGATTCACGTGGCGAGAATAATTTCTAATCTAATCATGTTCACCATTTAATTCACTTTAAATTTTAAACTATAAATAATCTACGGCAAGGTTTGTTGCATTTTTGCTATTTGGCCTTGCCCCTAGTGTGTGATTGTGTAAATATTTCCAGGAATGGAAAACAAATGTATGCTAGTCCTTACGAAATTTTACGAAATTGGGTTTGTTTTATTCTTAATTTGTTTCTGATATATAATGAGTTCCTGTAAAATATATTTATGAAGTGGATGACAATATAAAACTGTGTATAATAATAATAATAATAAACATTATTTATATAATGAATAAGGTAACTTAACGGCATTGAGCAACAAATCAAAACAGTGTAATATAGCCTACATATTAGGAAAACACCCCCTACACACAACTCCTTCTAGTAAATGTATATTCATGGTGTTCATGGAAGCCTTCATCTGTACGTCTCATCTTCGCATTGAGATGCTCCCGCTCCATTTGGACTCATCCAGAGTGCAAAAAGCCTTTTCTTGTATTTTTCTCTCTGTCCAACCATCTGTTTTCTGTCAGGATCGTACCTCTCGTACTTCCTTTAGCTCTCCGTTTCTCTCTCTCGCACTCTTATCCCTTGTTATTTTTCTTTTTTTTTTACCTTAAAAATATCAGTTGGCACCCATGCATGGCTTCGAGTGCATTTCTGCCCTTCACGTCCCTCAAGTGGAGGCTGACCTTGCTGGTTTGGAGCAGCGAGGCTCCAGACGGTCAGGTGAGGCTGTGTTTGTCTGCTTTATTTGGCCTACATACAATCAGACAGTTACATGGCTCTCCTGAGCTGACCGATTGCTTATGTGCTAATGTGGATTTAGCCGACAATGGAGATGTCCCCAAGTGCCCCAGATACTGGGAGGTAGTATAGGTTGGCTGTGTGTGTATGTGTGATCCAGACAGTCACAGCAGAAGAGTATCCTGGTGTGACTCAGTCGGATTATTGCGACATTAGCGCCCCCCCAACCAACACACACACACACACACACACACAAACACGCCCTGAGCCCCCAATTTAATTGTTTATAGTTCTGAAATAACAGACTGTGAAGTAGCGTAAAATGTATTAATACTGTATACAAACAAGCATGAACAACATTAACGAGCATTTTATTTTTTTAAATGTCACAACGCTCGAAAGGCATGCTGGGAACCATTGAGAGGGGGGTCCATATCATTTTTCGGGGCTTTGACCCACAAAAATGTATGTATTTAAATAGAAATCATTTAAAATATAAAAATAGAAGTTGTAGTCTTTTCATTATTATAACAAAATTGTAGGATTTCCATTTATCGTATGTACCCCTAGGGGCACCCTCATTTATGAAATTCTCTCTCTCTTTCTCTCTCCCCCTTTATCTTTATTCCTTGCTTTCCAACCATTGCTCCATTATCTCCAGAACCAAAGCCAACAACCCCCCCTTATGTTTTCCCCTACGCTCCTCACCTCCCTTCACCCCATCTGCCCTGCCTCTTATCCTCTTTCCCCCTCTCTCTCTATCTCTCTCTCTTTCTTTCTCTCTCTCTCTCTCTCTCTCTGCGATGACCTTAGAGTGGAAGGTCGCAACGCTCTGAGGGGGCAGGCAAGGTGAGAAAACTGGGCCAGGCAAACATACTTGGAGAGTCCGTTTGTATCCGAGAGTGTGTTGTATCTTGTGCGAGGTTGGCCGAGGGAGGCTCGTTCTCCTGAGGTCAAGACAGAATGGAAGAGCGGGGCGAGATCTGGAAACGAAGACTAGAAGGCAGGAAAGACGCTGTGCAAACACAAGTCTTGGAGAGGACGGCGAGAGGGAAGATAGAGGGAATAAAGGTCAAGACAGCCACAGATAGATGCACTGGAGGTCTTGGTAGTGAAGGATTCACTCTTTAAGAACTGTATAGATGTATAATTATTGGCTCAGTTATGCAGCTTCTCACCCCCGGGTCAGAATGCTGATTGAAGTCATGGAGTAGAGTCAAGTCTCTTTAATAAATCAAGGTGGTGGCATAAAGGTAACAGAGTTCTGTATCCAAACTACTGCCGCGGGAGATTAACCAGCACCGCTAGCTAACTAGCGTCAATAGCCCGAAGCTTACCGTCTCGACAACAGCACACTACGCGCTATTTGGGTTCAATTCTCAATCAGGGTTTAAAAAAAAAGCAGCTTACACATGTGACTAGAGCGGGAGATTGGGTATGAGATTTAAGGATATAGCCTGACCACGCCACCCCGGGACTTCCGCCCAGGGACATAATCAATATGTCACAATATTAGACATAAAGTACACTAACCCAATAAAGGGCACATAGGTTCGTTCACTAATGAAAGTCAAAGACACACACAGCCAAATTTACACATGCATACAGACTCTTTCTCTCACTCAGTCAAATCCATACACTTTAAAGCCATGTGAGGCTGCCCCTGCATTCTCACTTTTTTCTCTCCACTAACAGCCACTGCATGTTCCCGGAATCTTAGCGGCACCTCTAGGAGTGAGGCTCCGAGAGTGGGTCCTGGCAGCGACTCGTTCAGGTTCTGGCCTCTATACTGACACCAAACTCCTAAGACTGGGTATGACTGCCTCATTGGATGCTTGAAAGCAGGGCATGTCTAGCTTGTGCAGCAGGGGGGGAGCATAGTGAGGCACTCCATCTACCTCTACAAGGGTGGTCTCGGCTTTGAGCTGGTTGACGGCATCGTAGTCCTGCTTGGATTGAACTAGTTTCTCATTTCTATACGGCAACGTGTCCATCTGCCAGAGCTTCTCCATGCTCCTGAATAGGTCTGATATTCGAAGATCTCTGTATTATCTATTGGCAAGAGGTTCTCCAGAACTATAGGGGGGCAAACTCACTGGGGTCCCGGTGACTGAAGTTGGGGATAGCCCACCTTGGGTATGTTGGTTCAACCGTTATGGCGGGCCAGTATGGTGAATGGACAGTGATCATGCTGAAGGCCATGGGGAAGGCGATTGGAAGCCTGATTGTGTTTTGGTTGGAGGCATCTGCGGCGTGGTGGAAAGCAGTAAACGTACCAACCTGTTCTGTCTTGATCTGAGGGGAGGTGGTACGAGCTGACTGGCTGCTGAAGCTTGGTTCTGTATCAGCTGGAGCTACTCCATCATTCGGTCCAGGCAGTCCACCATTGCAGGGTCACCCGGTGTCTGCTTGTGGACTCCAGTACCTGGCATGGTGGGGGTGCTGGCCACTCCTCCTCCTCTTCTTCTCCTCACTTGATTCCTCCTTCCTGCTCGAGGGGTAGACCCACTTTAACAACATCCGCCGTGTGAGTGCAGTCGGACTCTCTTAGGACCGCGGTTGTCTTTTCCTAAGCCCTTAGGAATTCTCCTCCACATCTTTCCTTGACCTCCATCCTTTCCATGACATTATCCATCGAGGTCCAGGAAAAGTGGTTAGGAGAAGATATACAACGTCATTTTTTGGACTATTCGACCGCAACCATGCTCTGCTCTTCCTTATGACCTCCGAACTCATGTAGAACGTCACCGGTAAGACACAGCACCTATACTAGATGCGTGTAGCGATAACAGTAACAAGCACTATAAAATAACAATCAAACCATATTCTAACAGGTCTATTTTTTTCCATCCTATTCTTTTTTTACAGCATCTTTCTAGTGTTTTTTGTTTGCAGTAACACCTTTTTAATGATGTATAGCAGTTACTTAGCAGTTTTATTTCATTAGTTAATATACATTTACAGCTTATTAAAGTGCTATCTTTCAGTATTTAATGAGTAATTAACCCAGTAATATAGGCCTACATATTTAGTCTAATATAGCTATATCACATCACCACGTGGTTACAATTATTAAGAGTATAGACTAGTATCAGTCGTTTTTTCTGTAGAATCTCTAAAATGTATTACATAATTGGCTAAACATTACCTTATATACAAAAATTACAAAAAGGAAACTACAGTATGAAGATACAGATACAAGGGGTCACGTGGGACACCTGTATTTCTGCTCCTTTTTTTATTTAATACATTTTAATCCCAGACCTGCGGGTGGCATGATGACTCAGACTCTGCTATACTGTTCTTTTGTTGCTGCTACTTTTCTCCGGCGTTTTCCTTTGCAATGATGCTGAGTCATATGGAGGAGGGGGCAACTCACACGAGCCGCACAGACAAAGCCCTGCATCCACCTACTGAAACTTTCAGCAATAGAAACGTACTCAAACACGCACACACACACACACATCGCACGGCACAGCAAATGAATGCACTCCGTCGAAAGCTTTTCCTAAGATCTGATTGGATGTAGTTACCATGGGGTCGACGCTCAAAACTTTTAATGCCTGTTTCCATGGCAATAGGTTCTGCATCTCCTGTCGTGACGAGATGTTTTTGGATACAAGAGGACCTGGGGGTTGCACGGCGAGATGTTAGCGCTGACAGTCAATGGAGGGCTGCACGCGTGCCATAACAACAAGCAACACACTGAAATTCTCGAACGCAAAGGGCAGAGCACTTTGACTGCGGGCAAAAAACAATGACCCGAAACGACCTCAGAGGTGGGTGAACAGTGTGTGTGTGTGTGTGTGTGTGTGTGTGTGAGTGTGAGTGAGAGAGAGACACACTCATTTAGCCACCCACAAGCCCTTGACGTATTTTCTATTTCAGTGACGCATCAACCCCCTCAAAGGAATGTTTTCTTTTATGTGTTGCAATGTGTTGATTAGGAGGAAACAAGGCGCGTACATCAATTTGTGCGGTCATCAGGACAGAAACATCGAATGGCTGACATGTCAGGGTCATTTAAATCCCATTAGCGTCCAGGACTTGTGTAAGACCGTAGCCATTCATCAAAAGAAAAAAGGGAATTAGTGTAATATGAAAGACATGACGAAAGGGACTCCATGCCAACTTGTGCAAATCTAGGGCCGACCAGCATCTTTCAGAATGTTTCATTAAAAAGCAATTGCAACAGGCCAATGCTTGTGCCTCTGGTGTGAACAAAGTGAGCGTGGGTTCACGTGGGTTCAATGCAGATCCCAGCAGGGGTGCTAGACATCAGAGGGTGGGCGGGTGCCAGCTTCATCTGCTCTCTCCCGCTCTCTCCCAACAGAACGGGGGAACCAAGTGACCTCTGATCGGCCAATTACAGAGCTGGGGGGACAACTCTGAATGGCTGACGGCAGCGCCTAGCAACACCTACTTGTGACAAACATGCTACAGAATCCGCTTGAGATAATGGCCTGTAGTTTTGTTTTTGACGGCTCATATTTTAGAAAAGGTTTCAGTGTAGTGACAATGTTAGTGCGAAGGTTCTTTTAATTATAACATAGGCTTCAAAAGAACCATATAAATAAGCAACCATGAACATTGAAAATGTATGTAGGTCTACAGTAGATTTTATAAAATTAGGATAAACAAAAAAACATAAATAAATAAAAGGTTAAACACGTCATCCTGCTGACTCCTTGGGGGGGTCCTGACACCCACTTTTAAAACCACCGCTCTTCTAGACCGCTCTCCTTTGCAGAGGAGCGTTGGAACCTCTTTTTAACACAAGGTGGCGCCAAATGATTTGTAGGTCTATTTTACAAAGCCATATACAACGTAATCCTATAGGGTAAGCAAAGTAAAGCGCTTGTTGTCGCCACTGACAGGCTCATAAATGTTATTGTAAATGTCTGACAACATGGCAAGAATCCCTACGGAGATACACCTGTCTCTGATTATATTAATAACTGTAAAGAAACTATATAAAATGAATGTACGCCTACAGTTGTCGTTTTACCGTTCTCTGATGTAGCACCCCATTCAGTGCCTGTAACGTTAGTTGATTATCGCAGGGGGGCTGTTTTCCGATTTTGACAAAAGTAGTCAAGCAGAATTCGCCAAAGATTTGACTGGTACATGGTGAGCTCTATTGCACACTTCTGCATGGCATATAGGCTACTGAATGTAGTGATAATGCATCATAAGATAATACAACGCTTTAATGATTCCCACACGTACGTCAAGCAAGCAGTGTGTGAGAAAAAGTAACATTATTAATAAAGTATCCTCGTATTTACTAGTAAGTTTGACATTTAAATGAATTCAAACGTGGAATCTTTTTTAAAGAATGTAATTACCATTGGCACAATCACATTTAGTTACAATACAAATGGCCCATTCCTGCTGATTAACACTGTATGAAGTACAATCAATTATATAAATCATAAGGCTACATAAGGTAACCAGATGGCGCCTTTGAGTCACATGACAGCCCCTGAACCAATCATAGGGCAGACCAGTTAAAACAGAGTTGTCCAAACTTTATATTTACGGCTTCGGTATTTTAGGGTACCAATCAATTTTCTTTTCGTCAGACAGTAGCCTAAACACTCAACTTTGAAAACCAACGGCATCAGAAATATTCAGCTATATTCTAGTTAGTTTCATGAAAAATATTGAAATTCAAATTAGTTCGACTAAAATGATCTGACATAAACTGCCATTAGGAAAAAAGTATTCCAAAAGGCTTCCCCCTAAAGACTCATCTAAGGCTAAAAGAAAAATGCAAATATTTTAAAGCCTAATGGAATATACAGCCAAATGTAAATACTTATAGAACGGTACACTCATTTTAGAAAGTGACCACAGTGCTTCCCTATGGTGCTTCCTCAATCTTCTCTAATTCTGCACCCCCTTAGCAACGTGCACCGTACGTTGTGCACAATTCAAAACAAACTGCACTAGGAAATGTGGGGTTCTGTGGGCGCTATACCAGTCGAGGAGTGTACCTCATTGAGAGCTGTGTTGACAAAATATCCAATCTTGACCAATAACTACTATGCATAAAGGGTGTCATGTCCAAATAAAAAAAGGCGTTTGTCTGTTTGTTCTCACACACACACACACACACACACACACACACACACACACACACACACACACCATGAAAGAGAATTCCAAGCAGGCCAACCTCTCTCTATTGTTGGACATCAGAATTCTACTAGTTGAACTCAAATTACGGCTGGCAAAGAATGACACAAAACATTCAGCATGTTTAGGATGAAAATATAAAACTCCCATGTTCTCTTTATTTACTGTATATAGATAGATGTACACCACTGGAGATTTGGATAAGAGCACACACAAAAAGCTAATGTATGTAGGATCTCAACACATACGCCTGGGAGGTGGACATAAAAACAGATGCTGACTTAAAAATTGATTTAAAAAAAAAAAAGCTATCAAAATTCTTTACGGCTCTAAATGGAAATAGTCACATGTTCTGGTCTGCGCCACATACCAACTGTCTGCCGTTGCAAATAACCTCTATTCTGTACATGCGGTATTTTGTACAAAATATGAAATCTACCATTTGATAATAGATACAACATAAAAGTACATTATATGTACAACATTAGATGAAGCCATTTAGTACAAGACATATACTAAAAGGACACTTGCAAATATCAATCACTTTTCAAAGAACACAAAAGAAAAACAAAAAAAAGAAGCTTATGTAAAATGAAGAGAGCTCCAAAGAAGCTGTTATTAAAGCCGTTTCATGAAGACGAACCGTGACCAACAGGACACGTCTGCTCGAGTGCAATAGATGACGACCAGCCATGCGATAATGTACCAGTACTATAGCACAACCCACGGGATGGGCAAATACTGAGGGGTGGTGGGGGGTGGAAAAACTCCCCTTTTATTTAAATGTTACAGCAAGTGTTGGGGTGGAGGGGGGGGGGGGGTCTGATCTGCAGGCAAACCAAACAATGCACAACCAAAAAAAAAAAAAACTTTGAGGAAATAAAAAACAAAACAAAACGAGGAGAGCACACAGGGAAGTCACAATAGAAGGTGATTTTCCTTCTCCCGGCCCAACCCATACACACCCAGACAGACAGCATCATGGATTTTTCTTTCCCCCCCCCCCACCTCAATTCTTGACTGGTTTTTCAGTTGTGTGTTGGTTCTTCTTTTGTAATTCTTCAAGTTTCATCAGGAAGTAATTTGGAGTGGCGGTCGGGAGCTCCACTACTCCTCTAGCTTGACCACTGCAAAGCTGCTTTGTAGATTGTAGGAGGCATGTGCTGCAGTCCACGCAGGTCAGATGCTTGCCGTTAACAAGCTGGGCATACCCACTGTGCACGGGCATGAGCGCATGTAGTCCTTTACTAATGTTTTCGTAACGGTTTGGCATTTAGGTAACGCTACCATCTCCTCCCACCCCTTCCCCCCTTAGGCTAGAAAAGGCACTGTGAAAAGAAAGGCCCAGGTTCGACTTGTTCACACCAATCACCTCATCCGTAAAGCAGTCTAGCGGCAGACAGGCTATTAAAAAAAAGGAAGGGCTTCAGAAGAGTAGAAAGCCATCAGCACAATTCCTCAGAATCTATTCCTTCCTCTGCAACCCCACTAGGATACTGTGTTTCACATCTTAGTGGGGGGCTGGTAAACACTGGACGAACAAACTGCACGGAGAGAGGCGGTGACATCTAGTATGTATGGGCTAATCACTGCGTGAAAACACATTACTCAAATGACGGATGTGAACGGACAACCCAAAATAGATCCACAGGGCTTTTGAAGCACATCCGTTGACAAATCCCCTCTCACCTATTTACGTAACTGGCAAAGTAAAACCAGGCCTGAGCTGAATTGAAACAGTGTGGTAATTACATGGATCCAAACAACTTGTTACTGTGGTGAATCGTTCGACCATTGTTTGAGCCACTAACACACACACACACACACACACACGCACAGAGTTCTCCAACTGCCTGCAAGCCTACAAGGATCGATTTCAAAAAAGGAAAAAACAAAGTTAAAAGACAGAGTAAAGTTGGCATTGAACTAGGCTTCTACACAGAACAGAGGTCCAGTGGATGTTAAAAACCTGGCCAGTAAATTGGATGAAGAGAACTGTTTAATCCAGACGCCGACACGCTCTGCTGGAGAACCCCCAGATGACCCTGTCCTGGTAAACATGAACGCATGAACCATTGCGGGACAGGGGAAATGGAATGAGGAGAAAATTCTAACAAAGATGTCTTTTGATTAACGTTACGTTAATGTTGGGGGGAAAAGGGTAAAGAGTATAGTTCAGACTGATGTTAAACAAAAGTGACATTATCAGCTTTTTTTAATCCAGCAATGGACAACGGAATCTTCTGCAGAGGTTACAGATTGGGGCTCATATCTTTATACAAGCACCTGACATCTATAAGAAGTCAAAAGAAAGACTGCCAAGTTGCATGTACAGAATAACACAACACCTGAGAGAAATGACCAGCAGGGGGCAGCACAGCACCCCTGAAAGCAAAATTGAGAGGAAGGGAAGTAGGCAGAGCAGGGGGGGGGGTAAGAGAAGAGACATAAACGCGATCTGGGGGCCTAGCGTGGCACGGTGCGTGTTCTGGTCATGCAAGACAATCCAGTACAACTGACATTTCTGCAACACTACAACTAAGGGAGAAACTAGGTTTAGGGCAGAGCACTGCTTGTCCCGACAGAAGTACAGCTTAAACCAGGACGGCCCTGGGATGCCTGAATGGAGCGGCCGGCAGGGTCCGGGGAGCTTGTGACTTTAAGATTAGTTCTCTTGTGCAGAGCACTGCTGGGCGAGGCCAACATGCCCTAGTTCTACCGTTTGTGCTGGCCTCCGTTGATGCTGCTGGTTTACGGTGGTCTGGGGGGGGGGGTCTTTTAGTGGCCGTCATGTGTGGTTAACATGTCCTCAGCTCGTCGGTGCGTCTCCAGGGCTTTGACAGTGGAGACTTCCTGGGGGAGCTCTGATTTCCTCCGCACAAGCGGACGGTCTCTGCGTTGGTCCCGCTGCAGCTGCGTGCAAACACACGTGATGTGAATAGGTCAAAAGGGAAAAGCTTGCAAAATGTAAATTAAACCTAACATTTAGGATAGGAAAGATTGACACAAAGGACAAAATCAAAGTCAGGGTTGCACTTATATTTAAGTTGCTGGTGGGTTAAACCTCTATGCTTATAAACATTAATTCTAACATCACTGATTGAGTCAGACCCTTTACTATCCCCTGCCTGGCACACTTCTATACCCATAAACAATTCTCTACCTGCAGGGCTTCTTCTGCTATTGCTTTCTTCAGCATGTTGACGTCGTCTAGCAGAGGGCCATCGGTCTCCATGTCCATTGGACTACCCAGACCTGTAGAGTCAATGTACAACAGGAACTGCACAGGAACAAGACGACATGGGATAGGGTGATAAGACACCAATGAGTACACCAAAAGGTTCTAGATTCTCTGTGCTTTACATGGCAGAGTACATATAGTATACAGTCATTCCAGTCTAGGTGTATTCCATTCACAGGTTATCTCAAGCGGTGGCAGTGTGGACAAGCAGGTGTCAACAGTTCCTAGTGCGAGCAGTAGCTCACCTGTGGGTTGGACTTGGCCAGATTCTCTATCTTCAGCCAGGCCTCCTCTCGCTCTTTCCACTTAGCCTTCTCTCTGATGTGCAAGACAGACCCATTAGAATAGTGCCCTAAACTAGAAATGGGGAAGTTAAACATATTAAAATGTAGTCTAAAAATCACACAATGCATCTAACTTCATTGAAAATGTAAGTGGGCATTTTTATGACAGCAGGAGAAAGCACACAAACACCTAAATAAATAAAAGCAGTGAGTCAGTTTTCGTAGTTTGGAGTCATTGTTTGTAATAAATAACCTCTCTAGGGACAAAACCAGCAGTGCACCATATTTGGGCCTTACTTGCTCTTCTCAGCCCTGAACTGCTGGGTGCAGTCATCAAAAAGCTTTTGGTTCATCTCCATAAAGAGTTTCAGGGCGTTGTAGATCAGTCCATGGATTGTCCTGCAAACAAACCAGAAGTCACCGGGGCGCAGTGTTAGCCCATACTCAACGCTACCATCACATCTGATCATCAGCGAGGGAAGGCAGACACCAGCAGGGCCATGACTCACTTGTTCCAGTGAGTTTTGGAGTTGCGGTAGAGTGCCGGGAACATGATGGGCAGGATCCTGGCAGCGTTGTCGCTAATCAGGCTCATGATGTACTCATTGTTCCAGTAGTACAGAGCTCGCTCTGCCACCTAACGGGCAAGTCAGACCAGAGAGCACTACATAAGACACTATTAAAGAAAGTAAGAATCCAGACATACACCTACACATAGGGGTTGGCGATATGAGCAATAATCACTATATTAGACTAAATGTTCACGATCCTAATACTTTACAGTATAAATACTGTATTTATGGTTTGGCAAAGAACAACCTATAAAGAGTTCAACATACATAAACCCTCTAATTGTACATATTTGTTTAATTAGAATGCATTATAAACATGTTTACAATGAAATTCTGTGTTTAAAGACACCATTATAAATTGCAAACTTAATATGCCTGTGAAGACATTTTTAGGAGTTTTTATTTTTATTTATATCATGACAAACATTGCCATTAACACCCACCCCCACCCATGTATTAGAAAATTGTACACACACGGACAAACGCGCACTCACACACCTGAAAGTGGGGGCTGGACACACACTTGGCAAGCTGCCTAAAGAGAGGCTCCATGACTTTGACAAACTCAGAGGGCTCGATAACGTCCAGGATCTCCTCCAGTTCATTGAGGAACATCACCTCCTTTGGGCTGTGGGTCTTTGGCCAATACTTCAACAAAGCCATAACCGTCTGCAGAGACAACACAGCAGGCTCACTTTGGGAGTAACAAACTAAACTTCTGATTTGGCCAAACAAGTAGTACGAGTTTAAAATAAAAAAAATATTTTAAAAAAGTGTTCTAATTGTGTTATATATAGTACTAAAACAAAATTAACCAAAAAAAGTCAAAAAACTACAGACAAATAATTGATTTTAACAGAGTCAACCGACAATTCAGTATGTCATTCAGTACATTCATCCTTACCGGTTCTGTGAGGGTGCTGTCTTTCTCTAGAAACTGAACCACACAGTAGGCCAGCTAATGACAGAAAGGAGAAAGAGTTTATTATGAGAACAAAATTACACTATGCAATTCACAACATTATTAATTCAATGAATAAAAGAAAGATGGTTACCTGTGGGTGATAGACACTAAGAGACTTTACTTTGTGTAATGGCAGCAGAACTTTTAACAGGAAAATCTTGTGCTCCTCTTTCAAAGGTAATGCAAATCCATTGATTATGCTGCAAGGATTACAGAGAAGGTTATAAGGCAAATAAATGATCTTAGAGATAACTAAACTACACAAGAAATAAAGACTGCTATTATTAGGCAATATGAGATACCCACGTGTTTTGCAATGGTGCAGAGTGCTTTTCCTTGAGTTATTAATACCATTAGAATCATGAATCGTCTTACCTGCCTAATATTTCCAGTAATTCTGCTATTCCATTATGATGTTCAGTCTCATAAATGAACCTGGAAAACACCAGCCAATGCCAGCTACATGTGAATGTGTCCAGTGTTTCAAATATACACAAATCTCACAAAATTAACTAAAATGTCAATACTGCGTCAATCCATGTTCTACCCACCTATAAAATATGTTATTTATCTGTTTCCTGATGTACGCTCGCAGACCCAGGAACTTTCCATAGATGCGATGCAGAGTGGTCTTAAGAAAGTCCCTTTCCCTTGGGTCTTCACTGTCAAACAGGTCTAATAGCTGCGCCACCCACCAAAAAACAAACAATTTAAGATTAGGTTTTGCATATTATTAATTTCAGATTAAAAACAGATCCGTAAAAATAAATATATAGCTTCAATCCTCAATTAACAACTACCTGGTAAGCTTTACGGATGTGCACAGAATTCCTTCTTATAAAATATATATGCATCTTTTATAGAAATATAGAAAGATCAACACACATTGCACAAAAGTAAATAACACTTCAGTACATTTTATAATGAGTCTCACCTGCATTACAAACTTCTGGTCGATGTACTTTTTGGCTATATTGGGTTGAAAGTCTGGCGACTCCAAGAACCGAAGGAAGAACTCATAGACAAGCTGTGGAGGAAAAACAAATTAGGCCGTTCTCATCAACTCCCAACTAAGTCAAATCAACCATTAACTCTGTGCTTGCATGTGTGTATCATGTGTGCATGGGTAATGCACCTGTAGGTGTGGCCACGCAGCCTCCAACGTGGGCTCGTCCTCCTCGGGGTCGAATTCGGCCCCTGTGGGATTTGATGACGGAGGCAACGTCCTGAACATGTTCACAGAAAACTGGAGGACAGATGGATAAATACAGGTCAACACAACCAGAACAGCCGACCCCCAGGTTTTTAGCATCTAAAAAACACATTTTCCCTTTAGTTCCAGATATCCAACAGCCAAGGACGTTATCTGAAAAGGCTGGCATGGCACATGTCATTCCCACATTTGACCACTGCGGTGTCCTTGAACAGCCCATCAATACCTTGCTGGGGAGAGACGTGCATCTCTCCACACCCCTCCTCGTCTCCTCTCCCTCCCTCAAAACACTTTGGACACACTCCCTCCGGACCACCTCAGACTGGGAGGCCAACGGACATACGTTCTCATGAACGTTTATATTCACCCCTGAATCCATATTTGGTCCACTGAGGCCGGAGATTAAGCTCAGTGGCATCAGTCAAGCTAACGGGGAACAAGGACGCGTGTGCTGAAACGCATCTAGAACCTCATCATAAGAATACACTCTGTACGGGTATAAAGAGGAGCTTGTCGTGTAAATCTCCACACTTTGATGATGAAAGGCGGCAGTGGACTTCAAAGTCTCCTCGTGGCTAAAGGGGCAGAGAAAAGGGGGCTGACAGGAATAAGAGGATATTTTCATGCTGATTTGGCAGCTCGCACGCTGATCAAATACAGCAGAACAAGGAGAATGGGGGATACATTTGCACCTTGATCGGCTGCAGTTTACCATGTGGAATTGAGGCAGGCCTTTGATACACATCAAAGGGTTTCTAATTTGGCTGGTGAAAGCGAGCCTGGCACCAGAACACATCCAGGTCACGACCTTAGCGGAGCCTGTCTCAATTGGATAAAGATAGAGCAGCAGCGCCGCTGAAACCTGACAGCTGCTGACTACAGGCCGACTTGATCGGGAAGGTTTAAATGCAGGAGAGGAGGCCATAGATTCTCTCATGTGGAACAAGGTTGTAATGCGAAGACAGTTGCCTGGCAAATGCTACCAAGGGATCACTGGAGGTATAATTGGAGAGTAATTATTTTGGATAAAGCCCAAATTCAGGACCTCTAAGAGCCGTGTCACAATAGATGCCAGTCTATAGTTTCAGGTTCCCTTAAGAGTAGGGGCTGAGTGAGAGGTGTGTGTTTATAGCTGAGATGCACAGTCAGATGCACAGTCAGGAGCCAGAATTAAATCAGATGGTTTGATCATTTGCTAAACTGCAGGGAAAAGCAAAAATACAACCCCACAAGATGGGACCCAATGGAACACTGTAGGGGGAGGAGTAGAGAGGATTGTGAATGTGAGGAGTTTAAAGCCACAACCACTTTTTACCGACACTGGTTTATACAACAAGGGGAATATCAAACAAACTGAGGAGTTTCAAGATATCAAAAAGTAGGCTAATAATTCCTAAACAAATTTCCCAATTTAAAACCGCGTCCCAAGCCCCACTTGGATGAGCCGTCAACTGACCACGTGCACCACCTCTGGGTAGATGGGCTCTGTGACGACATTCCTGTTGTGGGTGATGTACTCCACCATCTCGCTGAGCGCCGCCCGCTTGACCTCCTTCCATTTCAGGTCGCTGAGAGGGTCGGACACGAAGTCGAAGAGCACGCAGCACTGCCGCAGCTTCTGGATGAACAGCTTCTCCTGCTCGGCCGGGGGCACGTCTGCGGGGGGGGGGGGGGGGGTCGGGGGGGGATGGGGTGGGGCGAGCGGTTGGTGTGGGGGGGTTGGGGGGTGGGGGGTGGGTGGGGGGGGGGGGGGGGTGGGGGTGGGGTGTGGGGGGGGGGGGGGGGGGGGGGGGGGGGGGGGGGGGGGGGGG
>JAOEHI010018381.1:0-28714 GCA_025447815.1 Percopsis transmontana | reverse complement strand
CCCCCCCCCCCCCCCCCCCCCCCCCCCCCCCCCCCCCCCCCCCCCCCCCCCCCCCCCCCCCCCCCCCCCCCAGAAAAGAGAATAAGGAATACTGATGTAAGATGTAAGGAATACTGAAACTATTGCAAGAGAAATAAAACTCAAGACAAACATTGTGACATTACATTACAGTATTACATTCAACTGTGCAAGACTGTCAACTTTACTAGTGAAGCTAATATGTTTTTGTTAATAATAATATTCGAATAGCTAATAGCACTACCACCAGTATCATAACACGCTGTTTCCCTGCACTGTAGAACCACATACGCTCCAATGCCAGACCTTAAAACCGCCCTACTACATTAAACCCTATTGGGGAACGTTTAGGCAATACACAATTTAAATATATTTTCTGTTTTGAAATGTTTATATGCCAGCATCACCTATAATCTCTTGAGCCTTGCATGCGTACACACACAGAAACGCACGCACGCACAATCTATATTCTCTCCTCTCCTCCTGCCATTGCTTCAACTCTATACTCTCTATGCTATACTGTCTCCATCGCTCTATTTCTTCATTGTTTTCCCTCCCACCTGCACATACATACATTACCCACCCTTCTCATGCTGTTAGTCTTGAGGCAAAATAAAAATAAAACATTTAACATGCCATGGAAATCAGGCCCTACAGCGCAGAATGTTTTTTCCATGCTGTCTTGATCCCAAGACCATTTGTGCTGCATTGAAGTGCGATGCTTGCTGAGAAACCAACGGGAGGATGCAAAAACAGACGCTGCATACAGAAGTTCCATGGTGTTCTCTGGAATTCCGCTTTAATCTTACTTTTCTTTTTTGTCACTGTTCCCTTCTGCAGGGCCTGCTCTTCTCCTGTGGGCCTTGAGGAGTTAAATCAATGTAAATATATTGAGAAGCTCAAAATCCTCTTCTGCCTCCATTTCCCATGATCACCTAGAAGTTCCATTGACTTATACAGAGGGGATTTTAAGCACCTGTCCAAGTTTAATTTTAAATTTCAAGTTTTAAATACCTAAACGGGAGACGGGAGTCAGCAGGAGCCACAGAATTCCTCCCTTTTTGTTTACTGTAAAGTGGGTTGGATCTTCAATGTATTCAGGAATGGTACCGTGCAGGGAATAGGGGTAAAGTAAACGCCTTATAAGCCTTATATGGGAGGAGAATAAAGTCGTGTTGTGGCTAAATGTACGGCCCAGTCTTCAGCCAACACTCACCAATGATGGATTAGCAAGGACAGGGCGTTCCTCTAGGTCAACAGACATTATGGAGGAGTGACTCACAAATTGATGTGTGGTGACACAACTATGTCTCTTGGTTGGGTCAGAATAGGGTGTGTGTGTGTGTGTGTGTGTGTGTGTGTGTGTGTGTGATCACCAGGTGGATTCAATCTGGGTAATTATCAGGTTGGAGAGGCCCTTTATATTTTCACCTTCACTGAGCCTATCTAACCTCTGACCTCTGAGGTGGCAACAGTCGCCAGCCCTCAGCTAGCTGCTCAACCGTCACTCTTCCGACAGCCTTTCATATCAGCGATGGATGGGGTGTTTTCAGACGGGTACCCGGACCAGGCACCAAAGATGCAGGAAACCGTTCCCACAGGGACAAGCTACCCTTGAATGTGTGAGGAGAATTCTGGGACATTTCACAAGACGCCGCTAACTTTAGATCGGAGAGTGGCTTCCAGTGGCATTCCATACACTAATATACACACGTGGCTACAACACACTCACGCACGCACGCTAATGTTGGATTGTAAGTGCATAATATCTGTGCATGATGGGAATATGATAACCAGCCGGTAAAATTCCTTTCCAATTTTAATAATGGCAATATTTTAACCATTATACTTCTAAAGTAGACTAAATGTCAACATGCACTATAAGTATGTTTTAGCATATGTAGTAGCTTGTTGAGAGATGTTTCTTCAGATATGACTTTTACAAATGCTCACGCAGGTTGGTGAGGATACATTGTCCTTCTTTTCTCCTATGATATTCCATCTGCTAAATGTTCTCAATGTTGCTCTTACCATCAATTATGTATTGAATTTATTATACATCATCTAAGATCTCCCATGAGCATTAACATACAGCAAACAGCAGCAACACAAGGACACCAAATGGCCCCTTATATACAGTAGCCACATTGTGAGGCCAAAAGAAAGAAACGCAGAACAAGAAAAGGGAGGGCAGAGAGCAGAATAAGAGAGGGAGGGCAGAGAGCAGAATAAGAGAGGGAGAGAGAGAGAGAGAGGGAGAGAGAGAGAGAGAGAGAGGGAGAGAGGGAGAGAGAGAGAGAGAGAGAGAGAGAGTGAGAGAGAGTTTGGCCATAAGTTTGGTGACATGTTTGTCCTGGGGAAGCCTCAGACCCAAGCTGTCCTGCCTTGACAGGACGACAGGTTGACACCATCATTTACTCATCAGATGAAGGCCACTTCACAGACTGATGCACAAGGGGGCCCGGGGGGGAGGGGGGGGGGGGGCAGTGGCCAGCAGCGGTGGGGGGCGGGGGAGGCCTTGGGGAGGGAGTGTTGTGCTGCTACCAAGGCTGTGTTTACGCTCTGTTGTCACTATGCAGTGTTCCCTTAAAAAGGCAGTGGGGTCAGTCTAGTCTAGTGAATGGGACAAAGAAAGAGAGGGGGACAAAGAGAGAACAGGAGGAAGAGGAGGTGACCGGAGGTGGGGGATGTGATGAGCTGTCTGGAGTCTGAGAGACGGACAGGGCCCAGGGATATGACTGATTGCCTGCTGGTCAGAGTTCAAGAGCAAAGCCCAGTCCTCAGCTCCCTGGAAGGGGGGCAGGGCGAGGATGGGGGGCAGAGTTAATGAAATGAAGAAAAAAAACCCTGAAAAGGCTTCTGTGAAAAATGTCCAGATGAGTGTTGGAGCCTGTTCTCTCAGATGTTAGGGCCGTTCATAACACTGAGATCACGCACATGCTATGAAACTACACTTACATATCTGTTTCTATGTTTCTTTAAAGCTACAGGAATTTAAGTGTATATGCATGCAGCCCTGTTACCCGGCAACGGAGGAGCAGTTGTCCATATTTGGACACAACTACGATCAAAATCTCGTTTTTTGTTTTAGTAAAAAACAATCACAAAATAAAGGGAGAAAACAGCAGGGAAGCCCTGCATAGCCTAAACATTTTTTATCTAAAATTATACAACGTACTTTGATGATCTGACAGCTTTAGGGATTGAAAAGGGAAGGTGGTCCATACGCACATAAATAGTAACAGTAGGACTACTGTTGACTTCAGATTTAGGTGAATATGTGTACTGTATGTGCGAGCAGGAGAACCCACGTTGCCCACAAGGCTACTGTATGCATACTATTTAAAGAACTCATTGGTAAATCAGCGTAATGTCGCGAGTGAGTCGAGTGCAGGTGCAAGAGCCAAAGAGACAGCATGGCAATAAGCACAGACAATAACAGACAACTGCCCTCATCCACCCCCCTGCTTCTATAGGCACAGTGAGAGGGCAGATGAGGGGCTGAGGAACAGGTGTGCGTAATTGAGAGCGCTGATGGGGTGCGCTGGATGCGCATATACACCGGCTTAATACACCGGCGAGCCCGACCGGGGAGGGAAAGTGGCTCTGGTTGTTACAATCAGCCTAAGTACGGACCATTTGAGTCAGTCTTTTCAAACCAAAGCTTCCTTTCCACCCTGTCAGGCTTGGCCACACAGATCTGCAGAAACATGCCACAGGCAGTGTTGGAGGCAGGCCAACACAGGTACACCCAGGGAGAAACCCACTACTGTTTACATTAGTCTGGGCTTCCTGTGACACCATCTTATCTCACACAGCTTTCACATCTGTCGTTTCTGTGCATGGGCATTTGTGCGTCTGTGCCGTGTGTGCACACGCGCGTGTGTGAGAGAGATTAAAGGGCAAGCTAGACGTGCATGTGCAGGGTTCTCTGATTAATGTGTGTACACGCACGTGTGTGAGTGAAATGTGCCATCGATTCCCCCGATGCTTTCTTTGTCTGGCTTGCTCCTGAAGGTCAGCATCATCAGGAATGGCCATGAGGAAAAAAGGCACCAAAAACGCCCACACACAGACACACGCAAATGAAAAAATCTCTTTGCTAGGTATGTACCAGGTATTTCTATATTTAAGAAGAGAACCATTGTGCTGCCCGGAGCAGCTGAATCCCATTAGCATATCATTACTTCTGTTTTAGCTTTTTGTGTTTGTGAGCGAGGATGCGTCTTCTGCATACTGTCTTCCATCCTTTCGCTAATACCTCTAGCACATCACAACATACAATGACAATAAAAATGCAACCATTTATAATAAGGACACTGAATGGGTGTGGCAAAAAGCCTTTTTGGCTTCAAGTACACCCCATCTTACTATTAATTTACATCATCTGTTTGTTCATTAAGACCGTATTCTATGCGTCTATTAATACAAATGTATCTAGCGGGCTCAGTGTTTACCACCCCATTATGAATTGTTACAATGGACATCAAGCGCTCTCTACCGCCTAAAATGGCCATACTACATTTCCTACTCAACAAACTCAATTTATGAGCTAATTAGCTAATGGTAGCACGCATACCGGGGTCTGCCTCCTTAACCAATGACGGGTCAGGGTTTGAGCTCCATCTGGACGTCGTGCGCTAATGGTGGAAAGCGGCACCACTATGACTCGGTACCCGGTAACGACACCCTCTGTCTTTCTCTCTTTATTCATCCATTTTCCTTTCCACCACACCATTTCTGTCTGTTTCTACATCTTAACTCAGGACTCTCATTTGTTATCACGCGCTCTTCTTTCCTCCTTTGTTATTGTGTCTATTCATCTCTGCGACTAATATAGACTTGAGGGAGTGGAGCTGCGCGTATGTGAGTGATGGGGGACTCTGCTCCCCTGCGCTCGGGGCAGCTGCTTCATTCACTGCACTAACTTGCAAGTATTGATTCTCCCGGTGCATATTGAATGTAATCAGTTCATCCTTCTTTATTTTATGAATAACATTGACATAAATGGATGGGTGCGTTTTAGTGGCAACTGTGCAGATTCAACTTTAGCTGTGTGGAGTGATGCATGATAGACTTGAAGCCCCTACACATAGACCGTCGCGATAAATGCATAAACGTTATTCCCTGAGTATGGGTTGTATGCTACAACACTTATATTTGCTTTCATCGATCAGCAATGCTAAAATTGCTTAGTTCCAACAAAAGATGCCCCTACACTGCAAAAAAGTCCAAATTAATCCGTAGGAGTTTTATTTTAAAGGATTAATTTGCTGTATAAATAGCATGTATCCGTTTAATGAGCGGGACCCAAGACAAACTTTGCCTTTGTACATTATGCTATTGAAGCATTTCTCATGGAATGGGTGGCAGCGGGGGGGGGGGGGGGGTGTCATTATTAACCGCCCCAGCATTTTGTAAGTCTTTATAAGAATTTAGAATAAATTTAACCTGATGTCTTTGTTCAGCTGTGAATATATTTCTGCTAGCCATTACAATGAACAAAGTGAGGCACTCCTCAAGTCCCTCTGCTGCATGAGCTGGGACGGGGGCGGGCAGCTGTCACTCACTGCCGGTCTGCTGCCAGACGGCACTGATATGACCAGAGTTCAACTGTCATGTGCAAATGGAGACATCTGACTTGGAACCAAGAAAGGACATGAAGAAGAAGTCGGGAATGGTATTCTTTGTAATTGATATCTGCAGTATTGTTGCAGTAGAGTGTGATGTTTTACACACATTATAAATAATTCACTTACCTGGTAAAATGTTTAGTAAAAGCAGTTTTAATGTTGTCATGCAAATCTGAACTTAAATGCATTTTGTAAACAACTGACAATTAAGTGGGAAGATGTAATGGTAAAATGTGGGATTATTTGGCAATATATGTAATGCCTAATCATCAAATGGTTATCTGATTAAATTATGGCATTACTGGCTGGGAATAACAAGTAGTGCTATTGCTTATGTACCTAAATTAAGATGAATGCATTTGTGTTGAGTGTTGTTTTTACCATGGAATTCACACAGTGAAAAAATTACTAAACTGCAAGCCATACATCTGTAAAATGATATTCTGTTTGCCTCATCACTGAGCAATAATTCAGAAACTCCTGGCAGAAGTCACGACTTTTCCATGCCTCCAAATGAAGAACATCAAGACAATGTCTAATCTTTACACAATAACACCGTGCTACTATAGAAAAGTAAAATTACAAATGAGTCCCTGTTCTCCTGGACTCATCAAGAGGACACATTAGGACAACATCCAAAAACTCCCTCTGTACCTCGCATATTACATGCCCAAATCAAGCTCCTGTCTTGGCAGGCATGCTTGCTCTGGCATTAAGAGCAGCAGCTGCACAGATAATAAAGCATTTCATGAGACCAATGATAACATCAAGCTAACTCAGCCAACTGTCAATACCCATATGGATGATATAATTTGGAAAGAACATGGTAGATTTCCCCTGCCAGATGTAGCAGCACAGCTTCTATCCTGATGGCACTAAATGAAAAGTGGACATACTGTGCTAAAGACATAATTTGGACACATACTCTAAATGTGATAATAGACTACAGATATTTCTGAGGTTAAATTGTAAATGCCTTATTGAGTTATTAACTATAAGTATAGCTATATTGGTAACAGGGTTCTCTCACACAATGTACAGTATGGCTGCAGTACAAATGTCTGCGTGCATAAAATGTGCATAAAATATAATATATGCAAACATCTATAGAGGGGCTACAGAGTGCCACTGAAAATTATTCTGCCCTTATTTTTTCTTTTTTGCCTTACTAATAATTTAATGTAGATTATGAAAGTGAAGATGTACAGTAAGTAGGCAGATTATGGAGGCACATCTTCAATTGCTACCAAACACAAAACTCAAAACAAAACAGAAAACAACAAGCATTCAACATGGTTCTGTAATGCAGGCTAAACTACACAGACTTATTGAAAATCACACACGCCACTTTTTTGTATGTTATGTTTGTTTATTTCATGAATAATTTAACAAATGACTACTGTCCCTAACCTTTTTAATCACAAAACCAAATATATGCATGTGTATAATTGTCTTCCAACATAAAACGGTCAATGTGCGTCATTATGCATGGAAAACAACATGGTGATGGGGATTTAAATATTTCAATTAACCTCATTCAACCTGAAAGGACAAACTGATTACCTAGGCTAATTGATCCGTGATCACAACTTTTCTGTCTTAGCCGGTCTGTCCATTACGAAATTGTCACTTCGCCATGACAGAGAGCATGCTGCCGTTAAAGGGAATGAGAGCAGCTGATTTGATTGGCCGCAGTTGAAGACCCCACCACTTCTACTGATAATGTATTCATTCTAATCCAACCCTTTTACAACTGCGCCGCCGTTGCACCTGCTTACCGCCACATGACCCGAAATTAGCAAAGAAGTATTGGCCACACCTTAGATCGACTTGTGCCTCTGCTTGCGTCTTGACCCAGAAACTAGGGCCCTACTGTATGTATATTAGAGAGTTTACACATGAATGAATGGGTACACTGAGCACTGGAGGTGTGGTGGACTAACCTGTTATTGTTCCTGAGTTTGACGTGTCCCCCAGGCTCCAGGATCTGGCCGTTCCTCAGCCAGGTTAGTTGAGGCACGGGCTCCCCCTGTGCTTGGCAGGTGAAGATGGCGGTAGTACCAACAGGCCGCGCAATGGACTGGGGAGGTTGCACAAACGTTGCAGGGGCTAAGCAAGGTAGGATCGTTGCAGGAATATGGAGAGAGACACAAAGAGCGAGAGAATTATTATAAATGGACTGAAGGCATTCAGCTGACTTGTGGATGCTTAAAAACCCAACTTGTCTCACTCTCTCATTTCTATTATTTCTCTAGAGCGACGCCAAACAGTGTATTGTGTTACCTCATGAATAAAATGGATAATGAATGAGGAATGAAATGAATTGTGGATTTATGACTTTAATTAGCTTTAAGCTTTCATTTAGTATTGGGAGAGAGGCACTGGATAACACAGAGAAAAGACAGAGAGAAGCAATATGTCACAAAATATGCGTTGGATTACATCATATATGTACGGAAACAAAAGCTGGAGAAAGAACACTACAAAGCGAAAAATAGAAAAGAATAAGCTGCTAATTTAAGTGAAGGAATGAGAGCGAGAGGGAGAGAGATGCATGGTGGAAACCGAGCACAACCTCATCCTCATGCAAATGAGATTCACACTTCAGTGCCCACAAATCTCGACCCAATAACAGTCCAAACAAGGGCTCGTTTGGGCGAAAAGCAACATATTTCCGTGAACATTGCGTAATTTGTAATCTCTTGTTGTTCTCGTCCCACACCGTGAGCATGCAGCTACAGCCCATTGGAAGTAATAACTTATTTATATTAAATAGTTCAAGCAGAAGGCAGCAGGTAATCGCACTCGTACGGTCGTTTCCTTCACGTCAGCCAGTGCTTCATTTGCTCTAATTTGATTTGAAGGACAGGCGAGTGGAGAGCTTCGTGTTATTACCTCTGCACTCGCTGTCCCCGCCGGGGGTCACAAATGGCGCGATAACTGCACTGAATTATTTATGCCCATAATTACTCTGAAATAATTGTTAAGATGAATACAATGGAGGTGCTCGTAAGCGTCGTGTCAAGGTGCTTGATGAAAAGAAGTTCCACTCACTCCAACCTGACTTCTCAGCTGAGGGCTTTTCATTAACGCTACATGAAAGGTTTCGCTTTTAAGAAAATGGTTTCCTGAACTGTATTATTTAACCTTCTGATCAGTGCAGTTTAGTATCGAGCCAACAGAACAGTTTCCCCAACAGTATAATTAGATATGTACTGTAGAATAATTCAAATAAAATTGCGATTCAGGTCACCTCACATTAAAGAACTTCAAAATGAATGCAGCGTGTGGAGAGTTTTTAACCTCTTATGTGCTACATATTAACTCTTAAGACTTTCCACCTCTAAAAGGTTTTAAGTCTCCCTCTCTCTGCGCTCTCTTTGTGGTATAGTTTAATGGATATGGAACACACACACGCACAACACACGCACAACACACGCACAACACACGCACAACACACGCACAACACACGCACAACACACGCACAACACACACAGGCACACACATTTTATCTAACATCCATTCATATAATCAATGGATAGTATCATCCATGGTAAACGGCAGTGGGAGGACTTAATATTGAAGTAAGGGAGCTACAGAGTTGAGGGTTCAACAAAAGTTCAATTCCACTTTAATGTGTAAATGTGGTGGAGTCCAGAGTACAGCATTCCCCAATTGTACTTTCATGTGTGTGTGAGATCAATTTCGCTCTGCAACCTCCCCTTTCCCTCCACGTTCTGAGTGGATGCTCTTTAAAATGCTCTGAAATTCACACTGCACTTTCTGTAATATTTTCACTACACTATAGATCAATATAGCTGGTTTTGTCTCATAATAAATTAGAGCTTACCAAGTTCTAAGGAGGTCAACAGTGTATTTTAATTTTTATAATTAAACAACAAAACCAACGTGACATGCAATTAGCCGCCTTTCAGGTTTTTTTTCTTTTTTGTTCTTGCATGTATAGGGTCTTGTTTCACAGCTGACAGGCAGAATAAATGAAATATTGACCTGAAGCAATATAGCTGAGGGCTGATATCACGTGTGGCTCCTTCTGGTCGATACATGAGTGATATGGCTATTTCCTGCTTGGTATCTACTGATGCACAGGGACCACCCCATTGTTTAAAGTGATATTAAAATGGTGCGAAATCCTTGACTCTACTTCTGCTGTCTTATCTCAATATATTGTCCTATAAGTCCTCATGCAAACATCCATGATGAAATATTCACTTTTTTCAACCTCTAATGGCTTCCATTCTCCTCAAAAACAAACCTCTACCGCATCTACAAAACTGGTCTGAACATTTCTTGGTAATATTTTTTTCGATAAAATTACATTTATCTCAATGGCACACAAAACTTATATGCCGTAGACGAGAATTAAGGTACAGAACAAGCTAAGAAGTTAAGCAATTATTTTTGATGGATTGAATGATGATTTTTTAGAGGAATATATTGAGAAATGTATACTGAAAATGCATAAGTGATGCAACCATGATGACAATGCTGTCCTTGTTTTGCTTACAAGAGCTGGTGGCTAACCACTTCAACTGCTGACAAATGTACTGATTGTAAATCGCTTTGGATAAACGCGTCTGCTAAATGCTGTAAATGTAAAAAAACAACAATATATTTGGTGACCAAATATTCTATGCCGAATGTCAGTGTTTGTGTGGATATTGAGGTTAGGACACTATAGAGCCAAAATGCTGTGTCTACCCACCAAATAATTGTTCGGAACTAGTCTACATTCCCTTGTAAATAAGCCTGTACAGGTATTGTAGAAATAATTAGGGGGCAAACGAAGCAGCTAATTGGCCGATATGCCTTTTGTAGTTCTACTAAATAAACCCAACTGACCCACCTTGGACCACGAGGCGTCCCTGAGCCGTCCTGCGAACACGGGTCCCTGGTTTATTGGCAGCACAGACGTAGACCCCTGAATGTTGCACACCCACGTCTGAGATCATTAGGTTCCCTGTGCCCAGCACTTGGATGCCCTCCACACCAATGGGCCGACCATCTACCCAGAGAGAATAAGAGAAGAGGAGGCTTAAGTGGAAGGAGAAGTGGCAAAGATAATGGTACAGTGGCATAACAAATGTACTACTAATAAACAGAAAGATACACAAAGATTATTATCACTATTATTTTAAATCATCTCCTGAGAAACACTTTTTTATGTGAACTAATCTCTAGAGACACCAGGAGGGTTCACAAAAAACAACAAGCTGACAGTAAGGAGAGCATCACTGGGGAAGTGATTAGTACTTTTTGTGTGTGAAAGACAGAAAGAGGTGACATTGTGTTCAAAAGGCCCCAACAGAGAAGCAACATATTCTAAATTCTGTCATAATACGTGTGTGCATTCTTTATAAGATAATGCATTTACAGTGAGTAACACATTCCTAGGGCTCTAGTTTCCGGACGGCAAAAAATGCAGTTCCCATGACAGAGAACGTGCTGCTGGTAAAGGCAATGAGAAGAGCTGGATTTGATTGGCTGGAATTTAAGACAGCCCCCACCACTCCAACTGATAAATGTATTTATTCTAATCCAACTCTTTTACCGCCACTGCCACATGTCCTGAAATTAGCAAAAAAGTATTGGCCACACCTTAGATCAACTTGCGCCATGAAATTGCCCCGTGCGCCTCCGCTTGCGTCTCTACCCGGAAACTAGGGGCCCTAATCTCACAGTAAACACAGCACTGTGTGCATAACATTATTGTAAACACACCGGTATTTAGAAGAATTTGTAAGTATAATGTCTTGTCCGCTATCTCCACATGGTGTTGTTACCCTAAGGTGTAATGATACACACATTTCACGATTGTACATGAATTTCAAGTTTCAGTGTACAATTCAGTTTTCATTTCTTTATCCACTAATCTTACTGTGAAACTTGCATGTGTGTGTGTGTTAATTTGTGAGTGAGAGAGAGAGAGAGAGGGAGCAGAGAGAATTGTCGATACAGATTTACATTGTGTTGCACTGTATTGAACACTAGCCATTTTAGATTTTTCGTTACAACCCTAACTAACTAGTCCCAGGTGACAGAGGGGCCCCGATGGTATTGAACTACAGTACATGTACATGTGCTTTACTGAAGCTGTCTTCACATGATAAACCTACACATGCCACATAAACTAATAAACTTAGGCCGCGATCCCACTGAATGTCTTCCGTGTGGTCCTGATATTAAGCTGAAGGGGCGCCTGAACAGTCCCGTACAGTCTCCATCTGCAGCTTCCAAGGCCCAGATCTGATGTGTTAAAAGGCTAGGCAGGGGAGATAGGGGGCTTGATGGACAGACACGGGGTCCAGGCAAAGACACCATATGGTTACGGCCAAACACTCTCTTTTCTAGATATAGTACAGTGAAAACACAGCGCATGTTTCACTCCATCTTGCTTTCTTCCTTTTTTCCCTATTCGTCTCTCTCTGTCAGGCACTAATTCGGTTAGCGTCTGGGTAGAAAAGAGCAGTCCGGCAAGCTGTGCTGCTGATGAATGAAAAGCACCAAACAAACTGCAGAATTAAGGGGTGACTGATGTGAATCTATCAGATTCATTATGTGGTTTATCCAGGGCCCCTTTTGCCTGTAATCTAATACACACAAATCCTATCGTGTTAGCATTTCATTCCAGCAACATTGTGTAAGGCAATATCCTCAATCTGATTATGCCCAGCTGGTTGGGAGGGGCAGCAATTTACATTTTGAGCAGCAAATCAGATTGGATAATAGCTAAGGAAAACTGATATCAGATTGGAAAATTGGCAGCGACAGAGTTTAAATGATAGTCCAGAGAAGCGCACGCATCCCATCCATCTCCACACCTCATAGCAATTACTCTGAAGCTCCCCAGTGCTTCTGCGTCGCTTTGGAGAGAGGGCTCCGTGAGAGGATGGAGGATGCATTCATCAGGAATTAAACATAGTGTCTAGCATTAAAACCCCATTGCCTTGGGTACTGTATATATGTTAGTGTTCAACTGTAGCGCACGCACGGTACACATGCATGCACTTAATAAAATGCAGAGGTGGACCAAGGGCATGCCGCCAAGAAGCCTCACAACACGCGACCGTGGCAAACTCAATCCTACACATGTAACTGTGTGCACGCAAACATGAGCTCATAAACAAACAACCATCTCCCAAGGACATATGCGCACGCGCACACGCACACACACAAACACAAACACACACAGTACATAACAGTGCTTAACTGCACCAGTAGTAGTGACTGAGGCTTTTCCCCCCGATAAATAAATACTAAAGTCAGCAAGATAAATGCTTGGTAAACAGGCTTGCAACAATCCATGTCATCCAGGAACCACACAAGAAAAGGCTTTAGTGCTTTAGTGCTGTTGCGAATGCAGAAGGTAATGGCCAATGACCGCGAACAAAAGCCACAGCTTGCACTTCTAACAAATTTCCCTTTTCACCCTAGATTTATTGCATGCCTTAAGAACCAATGGCTGAACTGAACTGTTGATTATTTTACAGGCAATCTGTGTGCAATGTCGCAGTGAGCCAATTATGCAAAACCTTTAAGACATTTTAAGTCTCTTTAAGTCAGTTTTAAGGTTTTAAGTCTAGAAACACACAAGGACCTTGAATGCAATCAAGTATTTTTTTCTTACCCAGTCTGCTCCAAGACACAATGGGCTGGGGGTATCCTGTAGCAACACATTCCAAGATGGCGGTTTGGTGAACGGTGAGGGTGAGGTTTTCTGGACCCACCAGAATCACAGGCTCTTTGTAAACAGAGGCCCGGGAGGCTGGAAAATAAGGCAGAGGGTACAACATGACGCTTATGAGCTAGACGGCTTGATGGACAGCACATACTGCATACACTTTGTGGCTAATTCCCTCGCGGTATGGCTAAGGTAATGAGCATATTGACATACGATCAACTATATAAAGGCTCCATAAGGTACAGTAGATGAGCTAATCGCAGGTAAGGTAGGAATATAGAGACCTGAGACAGTGAGGTGTGCCTCTGTGCTGTGCTTCACTCCTGCACTGTTGTGAGCAACACAGCAGAATCTGCCACTGTCCTCCTGACGCACGCCGGTAATCTGCAGAACACCTGTCGGCAGGAGAGTGTACCTAGAGCAGAGCACACATACAGAGAGAGAGAGGTCACATATAGCCATTGAAAAAATGAAGAGACCACTGCCCATTTTAAAAAAATGCAGTGGTCTCTACATTTTTTCCATGGCTGTATAGTAGATAAATGGAAACGAAATTAAGAAATATCGGGATGTGAACTACTAAACTATACTGTATATTTTTGTAAGCTATATACAGTGTATATATATATGTAGATAATGGCTCTACCTCCCGTCTTTGGTGTCTACAGGACGACCGTCTTTCTCCCAGCTGATCACAGGCTCGGGCAGGCCGTGGATCTGGCACTGGAAGCGAGCTACGCCAGACTCTTCGGCACGCACCGACTCCGGCTGCACATGGAAGTCTGCCATGGCTGCAGAGGGAACACAGAGTGGATGTTTGCGCATCAAGGACACCATCACACACACCCCCCCAACAGGACAAACATAAACACACCTGTGATGGTATTCTTGTAGTCGTTCTTCAAGTTACTGACCATACTGTGCATGGAGTTGAACAAAAAGCGGCAGAATTGTACTGTAATGAATTAGCTTGGCAACACTACTGTTAAACAGGCCAAAGCCAAACTATTAATGATGTACCTGCAACATTAATAGTTTGGTTGCAGGTACAGTGTACAGTGTATATAATTTTATTCTGAAATAATAAGCAGCTTTTCCCAAATGAAAGAAAACATGCAGAATGTGAAATGTGAAAAATACAGCCATAAGCAGCCTATATTTAGGATAAAAGCAGTGCCTGATGCGTGCTATACTGACAAAGCTAGTGAGAAATTGTATTAATCAGCACTGTTCCTAAGGTGCTTGAGGTTCTCAAAGGTGATTATACTGCCATCTTTGAATGCTAATAGTTTAAAAGACATGTTTGCAATTTTGTGTCACCTTTTGTTGAAACTAAATCCAATTGCTTGCAAAAAACAACAAAAAAACCTTGTTTTGACTAAATAACATAAATGGTTTTATTCTCACTTTAAAATAAAGGAGGTTCATATGGCTAAGGAAGATAAAACTAATGGTCTGTGGAGAGAATTAGGGTAAAGGGTTGTGTTGTGGGGGTATAAATAAGATGGGTTTATTAGTTATTGACTATAGCTGCATAAATATTGGTACTCATCGATATTTGAATGAATGTGAATCTCTGGCCGCTGAATATATCAGGGATGGAATCAAAGCACTACCCTATTAAAGAAAATATTTGACATTTAAAGGTCTGCTAAGCGATGTTTTAGAACAAAAGAAGATTTGATATGCATAAAAATGTAAATGTTTTATCTTAAATATGCCATGTACAACCACATGAGCTTATAATAATTCCATAGGTATAGAATACATTATTTTAGTCCACATATCATAGATCCTCCTGCAATGATCGTGGCCATGTTTGTTTTCGGGGGAAAGTACTTAGTCGACCTTCAATAAAGATTCAAACTGTACAGTCCCTTATAGAAGGTAATGTTTTGATGACTCACTTTCCTGTAACCATGGAACAATGGTCTCCATGTGTTTACTGCATGCACCCATGGAGCTTTGCAGTTTATTTACTGCTCTCATTACCCTGCCCCAGTAAGGAATCATATAAATACTGTTTTCCTTAATGGATCATTATATCGTTATTGGAGTTACATAATCATATGTCTAGATATGTCTAGTATTTTTCAAAACCATTTGAATAATGCACTCTTAAACTAAATGCTCACAAGAGAATCCTTCAGTTATTTCGTAGACAGCTAAATATATATTAATAGCATTCCTCTCTATACAGAAACAGATCATTAACCTTCTCAAACTAGTCATAATTCTCCCAAAAGGTCACCAAAGCAATACACAAGCAAACTATGGATGGGCATAGCCTACTATTTCTGCTATCGCTAAACCTACACTATGTAGCTACCAGTCGACACGCTGCACAAACACACAAGCACATTCACAGTGCGGCACAAATAGCCATGTACACTGAGCGTTTGCTTAACATCTGCACTCTGACGAACAAAGAGGACATGGAAGGTGGAGCCAGAAACAAACTCAATTAGAAAGAGGCCTGCTTCTTTACAGCTCTCGCTCACCCTCCTCAAGACAAGTGCACTCATTTAAATGTCAACCCTTATTAACTTGGAGAAAGGAGGACCTAGCTGAACGGCATAACAAGTGGATCGGACCCCCTAGTTGTCTCACATGCTGCTCTTTTCCAACTTACTGAGCAAAATGTAGGCCTATTTTTCTAGCTCTGAAAAAAAACACAGTACCCTACATAAATCATCTGTCTAGATACCTGGACTGCCTAGACACCAGCTGCTGGTTGTTGTTGTTTTGTCTAGTATAGCGGTAGTAGTTTTATTAGAATGAAAATATGTTTCCTTTATGCAAGAACTGGGGGGGGGTTTGTTTATATTCTGTATATACAGAATATGCATTTAAGTATTCACACTGATATTTATCCTGTACTGAGAGAGACACTATAGGTATAGAGCAGTTTGTTCATGATCTGTAATGTTTAGTTGCAGGGCCTAATGAGAAATATAGCATTCTCCCCAAGAGTGAATGTTGAAATTCCCTATATGGCAAATACTACAACTCTGATAGCGAACTAAAACTCAGCTATGAGAAATGTCTAGAGACACTTTATTGTTTATGTTTTTCCAGTGCATATCAGGGCACTCCTAATCAACATGGTGAACAGTTTACATCAATACTGTTTCTTTATTTAAAGCAATATTAAAGTTTTGTTAAAACCTCAAGTCTGTAGCTTCCTTACCTCAATATATAATTAGGTATATTTCAATTTTGAAAGCTACAGAGTCAAGGTTTAACAAAAGTTCTATATTGCTTTAATTAGTAAAACAGCATATTGGACCTGGATCAGATTAAATAAATGAGCAATTACTAGATGTTACCTGGCTGTCATACAGATCCTGGGACAAAGACTAGCAGTATGTGACACTGTACAGAGCAAGCCGGGTGACACTTATACACTAGGTGTAGAGAAAGGTGAAGGAATCAGTACACAATGTAAAGAAATAGTGAGAAAGGAGCATGCATGACTGATGGGATCAAATCAGCTAGTGACTTCTACTGCTTCACACACACATGCACGCACACACACGCACACACACACACCCACCCACACACACACACACACACACACACACACACACACACACACACACACACACACACACAAATTACATGCAAACAAGCACCACACGCATTGAGGCTGTCTATATTTGCTGCTGGCAGAGTCAAACTGAAAAAATAGACATATAGAAGAAGCGAAATAGGTTACGAGTGCTGAAGAACAAAGGGGTAGGAGAAATGGTTCCTGTGCGTATGTGCCAAGCTATCTTGGTGTCCTCTGAAATGGCTGTTGTGTCCGGAGACCCCCGCTCTCCTAACAGCCCCCCCCCCCCACCTCTATCCTTCATGCATTAAACATGCACTCGGAGGCCTACACCCCTCCCACGCACGCACGCTCACTCACACACACACACACACACACAATAGGAAAATCACAATATGGAGGCTACAGATTAAAAAATATATATAAAAGGACATATATCCGGTAATCCTCGTGGTAAATGTGAAAGGATCATCAGTTACAATCTGTACCATTTTAACATTCGCTGGCCAGAGAGATTATAAAGAACAATATAACCCAAAAGTACACAGTAGTGACATAAACTGCTACTTCATTACCTTCATTACCGGTGTGCTTAAAATGCTTTAGACAGAAGCACAACAAATTACTGCCATCTCCAGTGCGTTGTAGCACTTTCATCCCTTGTCTTTGCCAAGTGCCAAGTGTTCACATATTAAATATTTTTACAGATTACATTCCACTCCTAGGATGGCCTGTTGTAAATGTGTAAATGAAGAACATCTAATTACTGCAATAGCTGAGAGACAGGGAGGTGGAAAGAGACGAAGATCCATGCACTGGTGCAAAGAGGGACAATGGGTCCTTGGACACAGATGGTTAGACAATGACAATCAGCTCAGAGGTGAGGCCATTAACTGAAACCTGATGAAATGGCAGAGGCAGGAAATAGGAACCTCTGTGATTTAGAGGTGTTAGAAAGCTTATCTTCTGGCCTGCTTTTAGCTCTGGACGGTGTGTTCTGTCAAAATTTAAATGACTTTTTACCAGGCTGAGCAGAACATTCAATTGACAGGACCTCTTGGAACTTTATTTGAATACCCCTGGCCTAAGAGACATCTGGGTTATTCCTATTTAGAGTTTTAGCCTTTTTTTTGTTTTACTAAAGAGGCTACATTCAGTAACACCATCCAGAGCACTTTAATATTTATTCTGGGAGCTGTGTTATGGTGTTACGCAAATTGTTCTGATTACTCAGTTTTAGGCCATATTTTCCTTCTTTCATTAAGCATATAATTTCCATATAATATCTTTCTCAGGGATTCAACCCCCGTGCACATTTTTATTTAGTTTCATTTATTTATTATATTAAACAAATATGGTAATTTAAAATCTCTCTCAGAGAAAAAAGATTGCCTTTAGCACACTAACCCACACATGCACACACATGTTAACTAAGCCACATATCCCACTGGGTGACTTAAATACCCCGACTCTGCAGTTTTTACCATAAAACCTGATGCACAACATAATACCAAATACATTTACTGTGATGAGACATGTCCCTGTTTTCCACACATGTGGCCACGATGGATGTTTTCTTTTCCAGTGCGGGGTGCATGAGGCCTGATTCATTGATATGACAGAGTTAATGGTGCCCGGAGAGAGAGAGAGACACACACACACACACACACACCCACATGCAATAGCACCACTCAAACCTCCAGCTACGGTGTAAAGCTTCAGTGAGCCCCCATGTTATAATGTCCTGGCCCTCCCTCTAGTCCTGCCTCAGCCCAGACACCCCCCACCCCATCCATTTTAAACCTCCTCTAAACCCTCCTCAGGTCCTCAGAGGCCTGTGACATCACGGCGCACATGTCGTTGATACCAGTGGTGACTGCTGCCTCCCCCTCACCCCCCGGCCCCTGGTCCCCGCCCCAGTAAACCCTAACCCAAAACTGAGACGAGGCCAGTAAATAATGGAGATTGTGTACAATGCTATTGCAGCGAGGAGAGCCCACACTTCAGCAACCCTTAAATAGGCACCCCTGAAATAGCAGCCAACACGCTAGGACCCCAGAGATGGCATTTTAATGCAGATGTGCACTTTTATGCATGATGCATGATGCTGATCACTCTGGGAGGGGAAGGGCCACAAAGGCCTGGCTTATACTCTGTCTTGCTGTGACACCCACCCAGTCCCTTCCTCTAATGCACTTGCACATCAACCGCCATTGCAAGGCAGTACCTGCATGAGAAAAAGCCATACTTGTGCCGTAGATCTGTCATGCAGGGCTGGGGGGTGGGGTGGGGGTTGGGCGAGCTCATCTTCAGACCACAAAGGCTTCCTGCAGCTATGTCTATTCAGAGAGATGTCAGAAAGATGTCTCTTGTGATCTTTCTCTTTTTAACAGCAACTTTGTCAAGATGTACAAGATGGATATAAAAAGTTATTTTCAGCAGACTATGTTCTTCCAACAAACGATAACTCAAATGGATCCATGTCAACCAATGCACAGATGTGATATTCCATATTCTACATCTACCTGGCAACTTTGTCTTTCATTCATTATTTATTGCTTTCAAAATCAATACAGGTAATGCCTGCGTTAACTCTTCTCTCTGAATCTCAGTGCGATCCTGGTTTCCCTGGTTTCATTTCCTTCTGTTGTTTGAACAGATACAATTTCCTAACAAGAACAATTTCACATTGCAGCCCATTGCAGCATGGTTTTCACTGCTGGCATTTTGCGCCTATGTTACAAGCCTGCTACCATTCGTGGTTCTTTTCATGATTCTAATAATCTTGATTCTGTTACATTGGTGAATATTCAACTTAATAAATATAGTAAAATTGTTGGCTGCTATTACATAAATCTGTCAATAGGGATTACACTACTGTTACTACTGATGCATTTATTCACAGATAAACGATAAAGTCGTACTGTCGTTTCTGGTAGCCTTATTGAGGTGACATGCCAAAACATATAAATATTTAAACCTTTATACTGTATGATTTACAGTAGCTGGCATGGACACACGTGAAAAGACATTATTTTAGTATTTTATATTTATTTTATTTTATATATACTGTATATATATGTTTATCTTATATACTGTATCTATATTAAATGCATAATAGTATTTTTTTAGTGTATAATCTGAGGATGTGCAAATATATACAACTATATAAAATATTTCAGACATATCCAATACAGAAATTACTTTAATATTTTCAACCGCAACATTTGTCTGCGATAAAACGTTTAAACAGAGTATCTATATTAGGATGTGCTGTATCGATTTAGCATCAGAAAGATCATATGGATTTGCATCCGAATATCATTTTTTTTAACCCAGACTTTTTTTCTTCTTCTAAATATCCTGATTTATTCTGCAGTGCAATTGTAAATTAGGCAGAGATAAGAGCTAGTTAAACAATAAAAAACGGCCAAAGGACAAGGAACATAGCCCGCTGCCTACACCTCCCTCCCCCTGAGACACAGTGTGGGCCTCCCCCTTTACTCTAACCTGTGCCTGCGCCTCACTCACACACTCCTTAATGCATCCCCTGCTCTCCTGCTTCCCCCTAACGGCCCCAGTCCCTAGCCCCCCCCCCCCCCAGCCCGGCTTCCACTCAAGCCTTCCTGGGCCCCTCCACTCCTGCCCTGTTCCGGTAGCCCCTACTCCCAACACTGACCCTCCTACTCTTGCAGACCCTAATTAAAGAGAGGCCCATTTAACTACAACAGATGCTGAAAATTAAGAGATTATTTAAATGACTCACAGGCTCAGTAAAGGAACACTAAAAGAGACAGAAAAAAAAAAAAAAAAAAAGTAGTAAAAAAATATGGATGAGCTCCAGTAGTGTTATAGAAATATTTGTTTAAAAATATGCCATTGTTGGTAGAAAACGTTTGTGACTCCCATGCAACAAATTATATTTGCATGTAGACCTGGCCTCTCCTGGTCTCAAATAAAACAGCAGCTCTCTTACAACTATCCGCACCATTATAGTTCCCTATATGTGATTTGTAGTCCTGTTCAATGGACAATTTCATTTCCATCCCACTCCAGTAACAAAGACAGCCAGAGAGATGAGGAGGCTTTTAGGACATGCCAGCAACAGCGGATGAGCATAACTCTTATCCTGCTGGAGGCAGGAATTCTGCACTGGAAAGAACCTGATCTCCTCTTAAACTGACCCTTCCCCAGTGTGCCCCTCTGCCAAATGACTCCCTCGTTACGGGTTTGTGCTGTGGGATAGCTCTTCAGCCATCGCCCCCAGTCTCAAGGCTAGATGATTTCCCATGTCCCCGCCCCCCTCCTCCCAGCAGCAGCCGAGGTGATAGTGAGAGTAGATCTTATAAGTTAATGAAATCTCTCTCTCTCTAGAGTTTACAGGAGCAGTCGCTTTCATTTTAGTTTCTGTGACCAAAATTGCATGAGCAGAGGTGGACTCATACTCCCTCCCTCCCTCTCTCACTTATTCACTCACTCACTCACTCATTGCACAAGCCTGGAGCTCCTTTTTGATTGATAAACTCGCCACCAGAGGAACTCGGGCCGATTATGTTTCGTGAACCACTTCTTTAGTTCCTGTTCCCAAGTTGGTACTTTTTGTTCAAGAACACCTGAGATAGACCTTGCAATGTTGGATAGCACTGATTTGTCAAATACAGAGTGAAAGCAATCATAAAAGTCAGCAAGCAGAGAAGAAGAAGAAGAAGAAAAACCTTCAGTCACAGCTAAAGTGCAAGATATCGAAAATGATAAAAACAACTTTTACACACAAAGCCATGCAGGTGCATATTTGTTTTTGAGTCTGTGACTCAAAGAATAAAATATAATTTTTTTAATTAAAAAAAAGTACGAGACCATTATTGTTTCACGTGGGCATATACCACTCAATAAAACCTTCATGGTTCTTACGGTATTAAAACAAACAAAAGCAAAACCTTACCGGAACTGTGTGGGCTAGTTCTCATTCCAGATAGCTCCTACAAAATGTTTTGTTCAGGAACAAGGAACCTCAGTGGAAAGGGTATAAGATTGAAAAAAAGAGTGAACGTTTCAAGGAACATCAAATAAGGGAATACCTGATAGGAAGTGTGTTATAGTGAATAACATTGCATGAAAAATAGTGCAGCAGGTGTCAACAGATATAGCTTTAACTCCACTCTGAGGTTTTTTCCCATCATTGGGTGCTTGACCTCCCTCTCTGTCTGGTTTGTGCAGAATTATAAATATCAGTAGTTTCCTTTTATCCTCAGAAACATTCATCGCATGCTTTATGTATTTCTCCTTGGCCAAGCTTTAATATATATTTAATACATATTCAAGTATGACAACAAGGACATGGAATTTTTTATCCAACACCTTGCTGTTAAGAGCTATCTAGTTGCTTGTCAGTGGGTTAATCCATTTCAGTTCTTCAATGTTTGCTGCTGTTTAATATGGACACACACACACAGTGGCCATTTCAGTTATTTATTTGATTTCCATAGTGCTGGTCAGCAACAAAACAGTCACATTAATGTGGAGACGGCATATGGGTGAATAAAGCATTCAAATGGCACTTTACTAGTCAACTGCTGAGAAATTGTGAAATGGCCCATCCCTAGCAGAGAGATGAATTGTTTTCGCCTCACAATAGTCCACTATAGTCCGCTCTCCGTTTATTTGACCTTTCACACATTCATTCTCTACATGTAGGGGGCAGATTTAATGCACCTTAAAATAATATTTTACTGATTTATCATATCATATCATATCTATACTATCTCATTTTCACACCTGATTCTCGCGGAGGAGACTCTATGTATACCTATAACCTTCCTAGCACAATTGCTGCATCTTGAATCACGTTTTCTGCGTGTCAGTTTGAGATATCGACAACGCTCAAAGACATCTGTGCTGAAATAACATTTTCATTCAAATGGAAATGCTGTTAAATTCTTCCGTGGCTCGTCCCCGCCTCTTGTTTTGTCGGGGGCCAAACATTAGCGAGGCCCACGTAAAGCAGCACCTCTGAATAACAACCTATAGATGGACATTTGGCATCACAATCCTCCTCAGCCCCCGATGCACATTACTTCCCTCTCATTAGAGGACAACTGTCGGACTGGAAGGCTATTCTGAGGAGGCCAGGGTAGATCTCTCCGGAATAATCTCCCTCTCTTGTGCTGCGGTCTCAAGATCACACATGAGAAAATCACTTTACATCTCACACACTAGAGAATGCTCCTAAATGAATGAGGATAAGTGAGACAGTGTGTGTGTGTGTGTGTGTGTGTGTGTGCGAGCGCTCCTTTCAGGCTATGCAGAATGCAATGGTGACTGTGAACTTGAGTGTGACTTTAAGGCGGGCCCGGTGTGACCTGGGGGGGGGGGGGGGGGAGGTGATGGATGACCCCACATCTGGCACTCCCACGGGGAATCTAAAAAGACGCAGGGCAGGCCCGTGCGCTCCACTGAGTCCACAGCACCCTGCATCACGGAGACCTCTAAATGCATGTATACATTTTTATTTACAATCACACGCACACACACACACACACACACACACACACACACACACACACACACACACACACACACAGACACATGCATGTGTGATTGGGGTCAGTTCTTCTGCATTTAGGGTGGTTCACTTCCCCCGCCATCGGTGTCTCCTGGGTTCTAGTGGACATTCAGCCGTGTGCAATTCTTTATGATTAAATCCGCTAAAACATTCACATTCAAGTCATTTCCATCCCATAGAGCCATGTCAGCAGTATTTTCTGACAGTCCGTCCCATTTGTCTTTTCATTATAAGCGGATTAAAACAAAACAAAACAAAGACTCTGCTACTGGCCTACAATTTATTATTGTTCCCATATGGATCACCATCGCTTTAATCAGGGTTTACAGAATGCTGCCATGGATTAAATATAAATGAGCATTACTCTCCCTTATCACTGTATAGGCATCTTTTGTTGTGGCGGAGAAAGGCAGCGGGGCTTAACCCCCATTTTGAAAATGCATTTTCTCTGCGTATTCCCATTCTCTCCCAGTAGAATTCCATCTCTTTCAGCTACATGCGCGCGGGTGACCTTTAATAAGAATGGACTAGCAATTATGGTTTCAAAATGAAAATCTTTCCTTTAATCAAGCGTGAATAGGCTTCGGCGTAGAAACATACAGTATTTGCCTGCGCTGCCTGCTGTGTGTCCTTAATAAAACACCTATCTTAAAAGGCGTGGGGACGATTATGGTGGAAATACACAGGCAGCAATCTATCTGTTCCAAACACACATGTAGCCTAAATACAAGAGGCTTGACATTGCCTGGGGATAGCACGTGAAGCAGGCACGATGGGCTGGCACAGGGTATCCATTGCACGTTGGACGTTTGTGTTGCGCAAAGCTATGGCGGAGGCAGCTACAGTATACGTCCATTTCTTAGAAATGATCCGCGCCGTTTGAATGCTGGCCCACTGGTGTGACACACTGCCACTAGCGCAGCCCGCTTCAAGCACACTTAGCGCGATGCCCACGACGCACACAGGTGGACAAACACGCGCGCCACCCCCTTGACGTACACAAATGATTTTCTCTCTCTCTCGTTCTAGATCATTCTCTCCCTCTCGCTCTCTCTCAAACGCACAGACGATCACTCAGACCCCTCCTTGCTCTGTCAGCCCAACTGACAGCAGTAATGAGTTTCTTCTTGGCGTGAGCCAACTGGCACCCACTCAAGGGAATTTTGCAGCCTGAATTGCGGCCATTAATCACAATCCTGGGCAACACTGTGCCATCATGTGTGTGGCAAAAAGAGAGATGCGCAATGGGGGGAAGGGGGGTGGGGTGTTAGTGGGAGAGACGGCCAGTAAAAGGGGGAGGTGGTGGGAGTGTGTTGAAGACAGCGTGATGAGGGAAAACGAGACGCGGCCTATTAAACCAAAACGTGTGGTCGTGAAAGTGTGTGTGTGTGTGTGTGTAGGGGGGGGGGCGCTCCCACTGGGTTAAGCTAGCCCCATTCTGTAAATATGAGCTCGTTTACAGGGAGGGGAGCCCATGTCAAATCAATCACAACCAACAAGACAGGCAGGAGTAAGCAGGAGTGGTGGTACCTCTTAAAACCCCCCCTCCACACACACACACACACACACACGCACACATGCATTACACACGTATGTGTGTCAGTGTCCTGTTGAAGACAAGGCTGAAGTAGAGGCAGAGCCAGGGGACAGACGTCAACAGTGCCCTTCTCGAAGGTCGTACTGCCATGAAACAAATATATTGTGCCGTACCAGCCGTGCTGTCCGCTATGTACCACTGTCCAGTATACAGTACTAGTGTCCAGCATATGGACAATGGCTCGGTGCTGTCCTTCTAAACGACAAGATGTTGCCACCGCGTTCCCTTGCTGAGACGCTGGCTGCTTCCTCTTCCTATAGTCTATTATTTTCTTCTCTGGCTCCCAAGCTGCCACCTGACTGTGACCACCAGGGATGCTACAACCCCTCGCTGATCAGCGGTCCCCCAGCCCCCGATGCTCCTCCTATGTGGCTAATCCAGACCAATTCATGCTAATATGGAGCCTGTAACACCCTCTCCAGTGTGTGCATGTGTGTGTGTGTGTGTGTGATCTCTGCCACGCCCACCGCATGGAGCCTAGGGCACACCATTCCACAGAGAGAACAGTGGTCGGGCGGAGGCGATGAGAAAGAAGAGAAAAAAAGCCAAGTACAGCTGGGCGACAGTTGAAAGCTCTTTGTCCCCCCCCCCAGAATCAAACACTTTCTTTGGTATGGTATGGTAGCCCTGCTACATCATATGATTAGATACAGTTTGGAGGGTTTCTAGAAGCAAAATGTCATTTTTCATGAATTGGGGGATGCGTAAACAACCTTTAAAGAGGAATTTATTTTTTGTAAATGTGGTTGTATGTTTGATTGGGACTTTTAAGGCCAACTGATTATAGGAGTCAATATCCTCATTTCGCCATGCAGGATTAGATGGGTCTAGTATAATTGCGTCTCAAACCAGATCCTTTTAGCCCAGCAGGATCCGAGGAGATTGAAGGATTGAAGGAAGTGTATTTTTCACCTGTCAGGGATTGTTAAGAAAAAGTACATCACCCTTTGCTGTGAACACGGTGGTGTGTAAAGCCTTTTTTTTGTTAGTTTTGGTAGTTCTGCATTTAATTACTACGCCACATCTAAAATAAAGGCGTATCAGGCAAATAAATTCAGTGATTAGTTGACATTATTCAATCCATTATTAATGTATGATGCAAATTAAACTTCATTAGGCAAATTAGACATTAGAGTTGTTTCAGGAGTGTTTATGAATGTCACATCCCATACAACTAATACCAATTGAGCATTGTTACAATGAAAAATGTAATCCACTATAATTTTATCAAATATTCACTGAGGCTCTGCATATTATATTGCATCAGTATTTTACCAGCTACCTTCCCCTGGGATGTACTGTATATATGTTGCCCCTTGGCTGGTTAGCTGACATAACAATCTAACAATAGGCTGTATTAGTTGTACAGTAATCGAATGTATTAATTATAATGTACACCAACATCGTTATATGGTCTTCATGTCACGAAGTTTGATAAGCTCGATGCTAGAAGACACAATAGCTACTATACTATAGCTGTCAGCCGTTAGCACAAACTGTATCACTGGCTCTACTGTGCTGCCATCCACCAGGTAACGTTCTTAAACTCTCTAATCAATATGAAATGATGTATCAGCTTTTAAAGTGAGAGGACTATTGCACTGCAAGCTTCATGTGTCATCTTTTCATGTTGTGGCAATGAAGCCACAACTGTTTTATGACTTACAAACCACAGCTATAGATATTTATGAAAAAAAAAAAAACTTTGACACGTTCATAAATATGATAAAAGTCTGTGGTTAAGAGGAGGATATAAATTCTTTATATGGTTGTCAACTGAATGCTTCCTCTGCCCTAAGCACCTTACAAAAAAACAAGCCTAACGATGGCCTTTAAGATGGCTGGCCCTATACATCACTTGTTATGGGCTTTTAAGTGTGTTCAGCACGGAGCAAAAAAAAAGGCTATGCAGAATATTTCTTAAATTTATGGTACAGTACAGGGACTGTACATTATAATAGCTGCTGTTGGACAATGAAAACCACAAGAGGGCATGTTTCTTAGTATATTGTTCAGGTAATGTGTTTTAAGATGTCTTTTGTCAGTGTGTGTGGCCCTTGGGGTGAATGGTTTTCTACTGCGGAGGCATGCCCCTTTAAGCTGTGCAAGGTTGCTGCTCCTACTTCGCATCCTGCTGTCTGTCGAAAGCTGCTCTCGCAACAAAGCTGCCGAGGTCAGCCGGTCACAGCACAGCATCGGAATGGAATGTTCCTCACTGGTTCAAGGTCCAGTCTCGGAGCCAGAGAAACCCTGGGATCATTTGAGACCACCAACACGTTTCATCTCGTTTATTTGCTGCCTCCTTCCACTTTCATCTACCGCGGCCTACTTTACTGAAGGCTGGAATTAGTTGTGTCCAGTTGTGTGCCTTTGCACATCACAAGGCAGACCTTTCTATTATAATACACCGTAAAACAAACACCCCCGGCACAAATTTAAATAGATCCAATCGCTACCCAGGGCACCCAAACATTCCAAACTGTTTGTCAAGAAGAATATTCCCTGGCCAGATTCCTTTGCGTGCATTCTGCCCATGCAGCAGCCTCTTCTAATTGGTTCCTGTGGAATTCATTTTGTCCCTTGGTGAACTGTTCCACACACATTGGAGGATGACAGTTTGTTTGAACCTCAAACACTTTAGGTGGTGTGTCCCCTTGTGACTACCGCTGAGGAAACAGAAGACTAGGATTGGCACTTTGTGTAAATGATCCAGCTGAGATAATTTCATTAAATCACTAATGAGTTGTGTGACATGAACAAAATTCGGAAGCTAGGAAAAAAATCCCTTCTGTTAGTTCTTGGTCAAAGACGTGGTGGATCTCCTAAAGCTATGTTTTTATGACGACCCCAAACATGGATTAAAACAGTGGCAGCCATGGCAAGGTGAATGCTGCTTTGTTAGATTTAAAAAATCTTCAATGTTAAGCATGGAGAAACAGTAAAGCGCTGAATCTCTGCCGACTGTGCGGCAACGTGTTTGTTTTCCTCTCCTTCTTTGTATTGCATCTTTGGGAAATGGCATGGGTTGAGACTTGAGGGGGCGGGGGGCTGAGGCAGGTCTGGGCGCCCATTTTCACTGCCAAGGCCAGGTCACTGCCACCGCCCCCGGGGCTGTCCGTGAGGGGGATGGGCCCCACATGGGGAGAGGGAGCGAGGGAGGCTGAGGGTGGAGGAGGGGAAAAGAAACGGGAGGAGAGGGAAATAGAGGAGGGGGATTCTGCCCTGGTGCGCACACAGAGGTCACCATTTCCCAGGTAACCACCCCCACCCCTCATGACCCCTGACCTCTTTTTGCTATATGTCAATGCAGAAACAGGGGGAGGGGGGATGGGGGGGGGGGCAGCACACATACACACACAGAAAGTCAGCAGTGACAAAAGGGGGCCTCAGCCGCAGCTAGCTGTGTCCGTCAGGGGAACAAACACTCGGGCCACCAGCACAAAGCAGAGCCAAACAGAGGCTGCACATCTCTAGAGCCTGTTCCCAGCCACTCCACTGCCCTGTGGTTCACAACCAACAATAGGTGCTTCTCTACTCCGAGAGGTACCCCTACACATACACACACACACACACACGCACGCACACACACACACACACACACACGCACACACACACACACACACACACACACACACACACACACACACAC
>JAOEHI010018362.1:0-28720 GCA_025447815.1 Percopsis transmontana | reverse complement strand
AGAGAGAGAGAGAGAGAGAGAGAGAGAGAGAGAGAGAGACAGAGAGAGAGAGAGAGAGAGAGAGAGAGAGAGAGAGACTTCTTGGTACTATTCCAGCTCATTTCCCAAGTGCTTCCTACTTCTTACACACTCACTGTGCATTCAGACTAGTGGCAGGGAGAGCGTCAAAGTGACCGCATGTCAGACAGCGTCTCCGGGTGCCGCGCAGCCGCGAGACCGTTGGCGCTGCGTCTTGGTGCGGTGTGGGCGGAAGAGGAAAGTTGAAGTCCAGGGAACATTATGGTAACGAGCTGGGACACGGTTTGGCGGCAACCAATCAGAATTGCTCCTCTCTAGTGAATTCTAAAAAAACACAACCGTGTAAACTTCGGCTCCCACCAAACAATAGTTCCCAAGCAAAACGGAGGAGAGGCTGTTCATTTCCGTGGCGGGTTTCCCCATTATTTATGATGTGTCCCTGTTTACGTACAGGGACAGAAGGCTGTCAAACTGGTCAAACTGGTCCCTGTCCAGTATGAAATATCACTGGAACCTGCAGTCATCCAGTCACTATTTGCCGAGCTATGGGAGAATCGGCATAAATTCACCGGTCGACATGTTGGTTGGCTTTGCTTGGTCTTAAAGTTTAAGAACAAGCATTCCGAATTAACTTAGCTGCAGAGCGACCACACATGTTCGACAGTGTTGTTGGCAGGGCAGCCGGAGCCCTGCCAACATTAGTTTCTGACGGTCTCGCCGCCTCTGATCTGAATGCAGTTACTTCCTGTGGAAGGAACCACACACACAAATGCGCGCACGTAAAGACTGTACAAGCATACAGAAGAGTACTTGGAACTAGAAGTTTATGCAGGGCAGTGTGTACGCTGGAGCACCCTGCATGACAGACAGACAGACAGACACAGACAGACACACACCTTTCTTGGCCACAAACAGCTTCTGTTATGAGAGCTATTTATTGGATTATTATAGACCTCTTCCACTCAATTTCTCTCACACAGAGAACCCTAAAAGAGTATGAACACACACACACACACACACACACACCCCTTGTCTGGAAAGACCATGCCATTCTCTGTTCTGACAATCTTCTGCATAAAGATACTCCCTATACACACACCTTTTGAATGAAAGAAAGAAAGAGGAGAGAAGGCAATGGATTTCAGATCCTATAGACATAGTAATAGGTGACAGACTGGCCGGCCTCGGGCAGCTCAGGACAGATATAGTCGACCCTGTGGGACCCTGGGAACACACAGTCATTTGCCGTCACTCTGGGCTTTGCATAGGATCGATGCGGGAAATGTGGACGTATGCTAATCAACATCGAACACGTGGCTACTCGACATTACAGCGCGGCAACACTGTCCGCTGTAACCGAGACCTCGCTGACAACAATACAGTAACAATTGCGTTAACAGAACGTGTCCAGTCCGCGGCAAAGCGCCTTGTTTTTCGACTAATTGTCCCTCTCTGCATGGCGGCGCGCTCTAATAACTAGCAACACGCGCCAGAACAAATGATTCCATTTTAATGAGTTCTATAATGACTCTTCAGACCTCATAAAGCCGACTACATTAAGGTCCACAGCTGACAACATACGGGGCGAGTGTGTGTGACGAGAGAGAGGCAGTGTGTGTAGTCTGTGCGTGGCATGCAGAGAGACAGTTGTCAAGTTAGCAAAGCTATTGCTGCTTTACCACCCCCCCCCCCCCCTCCATCTACCTCTTCAAGCTTTCTGAGCAGCTCCTGTAAGCTAAAGTTGAAGCCAATCATGTTGCACTTTGTCTTCCGGCTCCGTTCACTCCGCCTGGTCACTACATCTCCCCTGAGAACCCTCGGGTTGTGGGTCACTGAGAGGTCAAGACGGGCAGGGGAGTCCTCCGGCGGTTACGGTCACGATAAAAGTCTGCGGTACGAGCGAACCAGCCGACTCCGGGAGTACGGGGTCGCGCAGTCCCCCGGTAAAGGCTTCGGAGGGTCCAATCCGGGGTGCGTTTCCAGAACGGGCGACGGCTGTTCAAAAGTTCATTACTCGCCAGCCGTTTGTCGTAGAGAGTTGAGAAGAACATCATTGTACTCAGTAAAGTACTTTGTAGTACTTCAGGGTACTTTTAATCGCCCGGCCCGACCACATGTTGGTAGCATCCTCCTCGTAGTGAAAGCTCAACTTTCTCCAACTTTCTCAGAATCCACCCCACCCCTTTACTTCGCCTCTGGGCAGGAGGGAAGCCGTTTACACTCTCTCCGGAGGTCCAGCCCAAGTCAGGGCAGGAGCGTTTGCTCTCAATTATCCAGATGAAAAGGCACTCTGTCCCTTTGAAGTCACACAAACACACACACTCGGCAGCGCGCAGTTTGTCGTCACAGTAAAGTCAACAGAGAGATCGGGGCTGAAACAGACAGAGCTACTGTGGTGGTGTTTCTATGGGCCTGGTCTCCCTCTCTCACACCCTCCTAATCGCTGTCACGACTGGGCCGGCTTGGCAAAGAATGCTCCCCTTCTTTACACCCCCCTCTCTCCATGGAGCTCCGGGGCCACGTGTCCTGCGAAGAGAGAAGCCTCAAGGCTTGGCATCAAAATCCCGGGTAGAAAAGTCGGGCTAACTGCGCCAGCACTCAGCCTGTTACTCCCTCTGAACTTGAGAGGGGAAAGTGGTGAATTCAATCCGTTTATCTCCGCTTCCTCCCACTGAGTTGGGGAAACTTTCTTCCCAGCTTTGGCTCTCTGTTCTGGTGTCCGTGCCCTTCGGTGTCTGGGAGCCTTCTGCTCTCTTGTCGCCCCCTCTCTCTCCCCCTCTCTCTCCTGCTTGTCGTTCTCTTCGGACACTGGCGCCACTCTTTCACACAGATGTTTATTATTTTAATGAGTATCCTCCCTTTCCAACTCTCTCTCTCTATGCACTCTGTATCCTCACTAAACCAAGTTGCCGTACACACCCACTTCCTGAGGCCTGAGTGTGAGGAGACAGAGGCAGGTTTACAGGAGAGCGGTAGAGCTGAGAGGAGACCTGGAGGGATTTCAGATGCCGTTCAGGAATAATATAGAGGGGGATGGGGGGGGGGGTATAAAGCGAGCCTGGAGCGATTGCAAGGTGACAAAACAGAAGGTGAAGATGAAACATTGACTGCGTGTGGAAGCGACCAATGATCTGTAGCTTTCCAGAACAGGGGAACTTTCTACCTCTCAAGCTGAGAAATGATGAAAACACGTGGCTGTCACGCAAAGAGAGCAACATGAGAAAGTAATGGGATTCTGGGAGATTGTGGCGGTTGGGAAGGGAGGCGCTGGGATATTTTGCCACACAGAGGACAACTTTGATACAGTTTAAATCAGTGGGCAATATGTGTCAAACTAAAAACTAACTGAGTACTGCGATCCAGCCTCTCATATGCATGAGGGGAAAGGTTTTGAAGTCCCCATTATCCCATATAACGTGTGTTTAGAGAGACGTGGGCACAGACTGTGGCTGTCGGAGCTATGTTAAAGGGCTTTCAGCAGTCAAAAGCATTTCACATATTAATCCTGTGTGTGTGCGCGTGTGTGTACGTGTTTGTGTGTACCCACATTGTGAACAGAAGGTTAACCATGTGGTGTGCATCAAAGATACACACACATACACACACAGATGGCTGTCAAGCGAAAGACAATAATATGATGTTGAATATTCATAAGCAAAAATACTTTGAACTATGCTTACCTAATTACAAATATTTAAATATGCTGTTAAACAGCACTTTTGATATATGCCGACACAAATATACACCTTTGGAATAATTTTTTGTCAGCCATATAAAGGGAATTGGCAGGTAGAGGAATGCGTTGCGCGGCCAATCATACGGGAATGGGCGTGAAGGGTTGCAATGTTTGCGAGAGCGGACGGGAGTGTAACACACACATTGCGGGTGTGGGCGGGAGTGTAACAAAAATTGTGGATGTGGGAGTTAATGGTCAGAAAACAGTAAGGGCTCTATTGGCGGGAATTAGCGCGTCACATAGCAAGCGCAACAAATGTGACGAACTGACTTTGGGGGAGTACTTCCTTGAGTGAAATGGGTTGTACATTTTGAAATTATTGAGGATTTGATGGACTAATTGGTGTTAAAAAAAAAAAAAAAAAAAAAAAAAACAGTGCTTGTTGCGGGAGGTAAATGGTACGTTACCGAAGCTAAGAGGACTAGGACCATTACAGCGGTAGGAGTGTAGTGCCACTAAATCCCAGGCACCAGGAATAGAGATGTAGAGCAGGAGGGAGGGAGTTTGTAGCGAGACAACAAAAGAGCAGGGGGAGAAGAAGAGGTGAAAAGAACAGTGAAAGAAGACACACCCAATCCAATGTACCCAAAGTTTCGTCAGACCTCAGCAATACAATCCAATAGGGTTCGTATTAAAGCTCATCGCAGGGGGGTTACTAGTTGTGCAGGCTACATTACGGAACCCGTCACAGCTCTTACTGTCAAAGCCAGCACCTTATCAGAAGAAAATATGCATCATTGGTGAAAGAGAGAAAGTTGGGGCGAGGGGGGAAGTGAATGAACAGGCAGGAACATTTAGGCAATGGAGAAAACAGACGTAAAAAAGTGTGATACAAAAGGATTGAGAAAGAGAGGGAGAAAAGAAAGAACATGATATAAGAGAGGGATGTTGGAGGGTAAGATTTGCCGGACCGAGGCACATCTGCATCCGCAGTGTCTGAGGAAAAAAAAACGAAGGGAGAGAGAAATAAGTTGAGGGGGTAAGGGAAGGCAGACGTCTGGAACTTCAATAGGAATCTGAGAGATCTGACACAACTATCTCTACAATAGCGCGTCATCACCGGGAGACAGCAAAATCCCTGTACTCGTGAGGCTGTTCAGTAAAGTTCTGCAAAATGTTGGAGATGTGAGGGGAAATGGCACCATTGTGTCAGACACAAGTAAGTAAAGAATATAAAAAAAGAGAGGTTATTCTTCGCTTGCTAGTCGGAACAAAGAACGGTTTCCCGCTCTCTCCAAAGTTTATTTTAAGTCTCTTGCCGTGCTATTGCCGCAGCTGCCTACGGTGTTCTGTAATGACAGCTTTTTTTGTGAAATGGTTCTCTGTTACGAGCGACATGCTTATTTCTGTTCCCCTGCCAAACGGCCGTCACTTTTTGTGTAGTTACACAATTCAAAATAGACTTAACCAGTAAACAAATAGCATGCTCTTATCTTCACCCACTTGGGAAATGTCTAAAAATGTAGTCGTTTAACTCTATCAGTAACAAACTTGCAGCTTGATGAGATGTAAAAAGAACATTATGGGTGTAAAAAAGGCATCACATGAGCCACCACAAACACAAACCCCAACTTAACTGTAACCTTATATTGAACTCTGAATGAACTTTGTATTCTGAAAACTACACCAACATCACATATAACGAATCTACTCTAAAACACAACACACTCAAATTAAAGGGATGACAGGTTATATATTTTTACTACTGTCCTACACAGCCTAAAGAATAAAATGTATGGTAAACGTAAAAGAACATTATAGAACATCCAAAGATGATATTTGTGTGTTGGACTATGTTGAGGGTGCCAAGTAAAAAAAGGTCAAACATAATAAATAAAAAAACACCTACAAAAGTAATAATTGAAAACGTACAGTATGATTTCAGTAGCACACTGTACAGCTCATTGTATGATATCTGGCAGTTATCGCACTGACATTCCACAATAATTCCACCTCCAGTGAGGTCACTTCCTATACCCCAGGCGATCACTGACACACCACTTCCTGTTTGTGTGACAGTGCCCCGCTGGTGAGACAAAGCCCTTTGTGATGTTTTTGTGTGAGTATGTATGTACGAGTGTCTTCAGCTTTACAAAACAAAACCTTAAAAGTCTTGGCAGCAAACCTTAGCACAGAGTAATCGATTAACCAATCACTGCTGGTGCAATTAAGTGTGTCACTGTGCTGCACAGTGTTATGGGCTCACACACACAATTACACAGTTTGATTCCAACAACAGTCGATAGCAACTGCAGTTCACTGTGGTGTGTTCACATTCCTATCAAGACACACTTTTCAAGACTGATGTCATTTAGAACCATATGAAATGTGAACTGTGGCTTTAACTGACACAGGCACCGTTTCCAAGTTCCTTTTGTAGTTTACGTTACAGCAGGAAATTAAAACATTAACACAAGTGTGTTGAGAAAATTGGATGTTCATAAAATTGGTGCCAAATTGTAAACAATAGAAAGAAAACTTGGGGGGAGTGGGTGGCACAGCCCTAAATGATACCCGACATCCAATAGCAGATTAAAATAAGAGGATTTGAACGTGGCAAATATTCTGCTTAATGGAGCTTTAACTGTTTAAAGAAGACAAGTCAAAATATGCAGCACTGACTGCATGCGTAAAATGAGCTGTCAATTGACTGCTGGCCTTTATTGATGTCACAAGGCAGAATAGGATTGGGGTCAAAGGTCGATGGCTAATAACTAGGAATCATCCCGAAGAATAGCTATATTTGAGTGCATGTGTTAACCCTTCGAATAGGAAATTGAAATTGATTAGCAGAGCTGTACCCTGTTGTTCAATAATCACATATCGATTCTGGTGGGCCTTCTGTTTGTTAGTGTCATCTAAGAGCCATTTGGGGGATAACCTTTGGACTAAGAAGAAATACTGAGATTCTTGGCAAGCCTATTCATTATTCTGTTGAAAAAAAAGGCCTCAAGGGCTTAGAAAAGGTTGATGGCCACAATAAACCATGTGTACAGTTGTACTAACTGACTGTTTCCTATACATTTATAATTTTGTGAACATACGCCTTCTCTAACCTGTCAGTCAGGGATGAGGCAGATACATTTTTAATTGGCTCAGCCTAAAGAAAACTATTTTTATCACATAATATAAGAACTATTATTCTCAATAAATTGTTTAATATATTGAACACATTTTGTTTTATTCAAGATCATCCTCCTAAAGGCCTTACTAGAATTTATAACTCCCATTTTCTGCAAAAAATCCTCTCTCCCCATCAAAGTCTTTTCCACTTTCCCTGTCCCCCATAGCTATTTGAAGCGGTCTGCCCTCCGGGGATTGCAAATCTCCAGCACAGTGGGTGGTCTGTCAGAATGCAGTGGTAGAAAAAAAAGCCCCTGTGATGCAACATCTTCTGATGTCTGACCCCACTGTTGCCTCGCTCATGGGTGGACGCAATGCAAACCCAATTAACGTTTAAGCACGCCGCCATGCTGTGTGCGCGGCGCAGAATGAGGTGGCGAAAAGGTTAGGTGACTGGGCAAATTAGCATGTTGCGCTAATAAAGTCACTGGTAACCACAGGTACGAAGACAGAGACAGAGGCTTGACCTGTAGAGTAAAGGAGCTCATGTTGAAAGAATATGCCATTGTATGACATACTGTATAGCGTAGTTGTCATGATGAGAGAGAAATAAGTGAACACACATCAATTTATTCACACACCTAAGTGAATGCGTGGTGGTGTACCAGGCAAAGACCCCTAAAGAAAGCAACAGGAGATACAGGCACTGTTAGGACTATTGAGTTTAGTTAAAGTGGGGTAAGTCACTAATCTGGGGTACTTTTCAAATATTTAGTTCTGTTTGTTTGTGAGAGCTCAGAAAAAAGTTATAAATGAGCAACAGCTTGTGTGGAAAAGGGCATTTCTGACCTAACTCCCCTGAATTACATAAAAACATTTAATGGACGTTTTATGATAATATCCCCAAATCCCACCTGCGGAAATGTTTTTTTTCAGTGCTAGGTTAGTAACTGATTGTTCCCAGACCAAAATGTATAATTATCCCTACTACCGTACCATACTAAACAAATGCCTTTGCTTTTTTATATATTCACTTTGCAATTTTAAGCACCATCTTTCACTTCTAGCCTCGGAATTAAACATAGACAACAATAAAAATATGTTAACACATTTTAAAACTTACCTGACCCTTTAAGAGTTAGGAATAAAATCTGGTTTATATATATATTTATTCTTCAAGAGAAGAATCTACATTGAAACCTCAGTCCATGTTCTCTCAAACCCTCTAAGTCCCTGCTGGTTGAGACCCTGGTCTGCGCTAATGAAATATCAATCAGCTGTATTTGTTAAATAGGCTGCTCTGGTGATTCAACAGATAGCACAGCTAGAATACTAAACAGGGGGGGAATCAGCATTTAATCATAGTAAAAAATCTATATGTAATAAAGTTCCCCTTCACACTGGATCAATGATGAATTGCTCTTAGTTCATATCCAGCTCCCCATAAAGTGATAATATTCGGTGGCATATCTCAACCTACTGGGAACAAGAGACAGAGACTTGTTCGGGGACATGATCAGCATATTTCAGTGACCTTATGGTCCCGTTTGAGTAAAAACAATCCTCACCCGATAAGGGGTGTAACCATGTGCCCTGGATGCTACAGATATGGTTTCCTGGCCCACCCCTTAGGGATGTTCCTCTGGGCGAGAACCACAGCTACGCTTCGCTTCAGGGCAGAGATAAAGCCCTGGAGTTTCCAATCCCTTTTCCGGAAGACGGACATTAAAATTCCGAAGGCTTCGACGGCAAAAATTCTACACCCAATGGTCCAAATGTATTCCATAGCTTTAAAACGGTATGTGGAATAATGGAACTGTATGAAATTATCTTGACATTTTGAGAGATGACCTAGAGGACATCATTTCCCAAAACAGACAGAAAAGCAGTTTGTGCAGCAGCATGATATAAGAGAGCTTGTTATGCACTGTGATAACTCATCCTGCTATCTGTTTTGATTGACTCCCATTAGGTGCATACAGCACATATACAAATTAGGACAGCACCCAGTGATAAAAACACAGTGTAGCTGGAGGAACAACCCAGTAAACAGAACCACTGATTTGACAAGGAATTAGATTTAGATGCTAGTCAAGCAGACTAGATGCAAGCTGTCTGGAGTGACAAAAGAAGACAGGGCGCTGAGAAGTTTGTTCATGGGAATCAGAAATATATTTAGAAATAAATAGTTTATTACCACACAAACACGTCCAATACTCTGTCTCTGAATGTTGTTGTTGACAGGAGATATGATATTATACGATGAGATGAACCTAGGATAGAGGGTGTATATGTGAGCTGAGTATAAAGGAAAAAAAAAGCGTTACCATTTGGGAGAATTTAAATCTTATTTAAACTATACACTTTTTTTTCTAATAAACGTTTTAGACCGTATATACTAAAATTGACAAATGCTATTTGTCTCAAGCCTGACAAGGAGCTAAAAATTAAGAAACAAGTGAGAACTTCAGTGACTAGAAAATAAAGGCCAGTGTAGACAATATGAGAGAGAAAGAAGACATTGACTTATTAGGTAACGGGAGCCTGCGATCGTGCGTTTTCATTGCCGTTTTTACAGCCTATGTGGTCCCACACCTCTAGCTCTTCATCTTTTCTGTGACATAAACCTTTCATCAGCCCTCTCTCTCATGCTTTGTCATCCTCCACTGCTCTTGTTACCTTTGTTACTGTTACTGTTTTTTTAACACTTCCGTAGCCCTCGCTGCTTCTCCTCCTCCTCCTCCTCCCCCTCCTCTATCTCCAGGTTCCAGCACCTCCACTTTATCCTACACGCTCCTTTATTATCTCCTCCTCCTCTCAGATTATTGCCCAGGGAAGGTGAGCAAGAGGCGTCTAACCTCCGCAGGTCACCCTCCCTCGGAGCGCGCTCTCCCCATCACCATAACAACAGCCCGGGTGGGCTATTACTTCATGGGTATGTTTACTGACGGGCAGGGCTGTCTTCACCAGCAGCGCGACGACGTTCTCTCTGGGGGAGAGGTAAATAACTCCCTCACTCCCTCTACGCCCGAGCTGCAGGGGATTTCTTTGTTTCTCCGTCTACTCGTCACTTCATCGCCTCCTTTACATGCATCCATCTATTTCCTCTTGCGCGACCCGCCTCACACCGTTCAAGAAACACCTCCGTGAACACTATTTACACTATGTAGCCTACAAAGCAGAAATTTAAGGTGAAGTCGTCGGATTTACTGAGTCGGCAAGATTTGACTTAGGTCAACCAAAGCACGGAGGTAGGACAGATTTCTATGTCAATGTAAATAGCTTTAACTCTCAGGAACCCGTACTGCAAGCTTTCATGAAGGTCATGAAGGCACACAGCACATCCCCCCCCTGAAGATGTGGTTCCACCATGCACAACTGAATATACTGTAGTACTGTATGTGGACCCTGAGGCAAAGTTCTCTTTCCTTGGGACAAGCTTTTAGCCCATACAGCAAAGCTTTTATTTCGTTGGGTATTGGGTGAAAATTGAACGAAAATTGAACAAAGCGTGCTATGCTGGTCCCAGTGGATACTCGCGCTGTCATATTTCTCTAGAGATACAAGTCTCTCGTTTTATTTCAAAGGTGAAATTATTGTTCCCTACCGGCCCTCACATACCTGCTTTTCTCAAATGATTTACTCTTTTTTTTTTTTTCCTCTATTGTCCTTCACGTAGAACCGAGAGACTGAGAAACAAAGGAGATATAAAAAGACCTAAATAATGTTCGGTGCGAAGATGACCTTTTGACCGTTCTCTCCAGTGAACTGATCCAACCCGCTCGGAGAACACTCTCTCTACTCAGCATCGATAACGCTTCTCCCTTTGGAGGACTGATCAGGAGTGTTTGACAGCCTAGAAAGGAAAACACTATTTTCTAACAAGCATTGCAGAGTTTTGTCATTTGTAACTGCAATTGCGGCATTCGCTCACATGGACAGTTAGCCCCTCCCCCGCTGCTGTAAGCTCACACACTCTTGCTGGTGTTCAGCAGGCAGTTGGGCGTGGAGAGTGGAGGGGCGAGATTCAATTCATTTCCTATGCGAAACGGCGGCAGCGAACTCCACTCACAGCGGCAAAAGTTAATCCCCGCTCTTAAAAATTGAAAAGTTTATTTTTAAAGCTCCGCCTGGAGAGGTAGCCAATGAGAGAGCAAAAAACTAGGTCACATGCTCACAATCTCCTCAAACAAATCTGGATTAAATGGAGTAAATGATAGTTTAAAGCAGCAATATTCACAAACGCTTTGTTTTGGATTTGACCCAACTACTATTAATGTTGCTAAAAATATAATGTGTCAGATTCCGTTATTGGGAAGTTACGTTTTATTTTATTAAAGTTGACTATGGTGTGCTACAATTGACTTGAAGAACTAGATTTACAATGCTTTTAAATGTAAATAACCACTGTCAACACCAAAATCAAGACTACATAAAACATATTACTACAGTACCAATCAAATATTCAGCTCTGATAAGGATGTAAGTTAAGCTCCTTTTGCATTAAAAGATGCAACCAATCAGTAGCGGCCCATGGCCATAAATACTAGTGGGCCGGAGACCGGCTCAAGATCCTGAATCGCTAGCCACGCCCACTTTTGTTAGTTATTTTACTATTTTAAATACTTAATTGTCATTATATTAAGCATAATAATTACTATATTAGAGAATAGACAGTAACGTCGCGGTAGCCAACACATTTCAAGGCTAACCGAATAGCTTACTCCTATTTTTTATAATTATGAGAAGGACATATGACAGTTTATAAAAAGTTTTTAAAATAAACGGTACACTGTTAGACACAGCAGGGCAGGGCGTAGCAATGCTGATGGTGATTGTCATTTCTACAGTAGTCTAAACTTGCAGACTAACTAAAAAAAATGGTACAAGTCTGCCGAGTAGGGCAAACTAATTTCTGCCCCAATGAGCCTCTATTGGCGCTTATTGCAGTTCCAATCTTTGACCACAAATATGCCATCTCCTGTTGATATGCTATAGCACTTCATAAATCCTTTCACATTTATTCAAAGTAATTAGCTCGCTACTTAGCTCCAAGCTCAGCTCATTACGTAACATGTTTTTTCCACTAATGAGATATATTCTGTCAAATGCTAACTGATACACAATTTGAGTTCTGAGTATTTTGTTAGCTCAAATAACTTACTAAAGTACTGTTTTGGCATCAAGTCTGACACACACACACAAATGGATCCAACCACCTGGCTTGTCGCATCCAATGAAAGTGCCGGTCCTGGAACAGCATTTGAGAGAGAGCAATTAAGAGTAGATATAACAATCTCCAATCCTCATTTGGTCTGCTCTCAGTTTTTGGAGATAGACAAAGCTTGTCCTCTTGTATCAGGTTACCCTTACTCGAAGCATGACAATATAGCAAACATCTACGTTATTATAACAATAATAGTAATACATTTGGCTGTCATCAAGCTGACATCTTATCACCATAGAGAGAAGTTAATAGGCAGGAATACGTCCAAGGTTCCAGAATGGCCTATGGCTGGCAACGTCACTTTCATTCGTGTAACATACCGTCACCACACACAACCCACACAGACAGTTTATCATGTGGCGTTGATAGGGCAGCCTGTGTCACCAGATTTCATGAAAACACCATCCATCTATCCCCCCTGGGGACAAGGCCAGTCTCGGGGGGGGACACAAATAAACTTGTCAGTGTAATGGACGATGAAACCATAAAGGAGCATGAATGTGCCTACTCAAAATACATTTACTTTTTTTTTTTTTAAATTGCCTATGCTTTCTGAACCAAAGTATACTACTACCGTAACATAAGTCTCATCATTTAGATAAACCACAGCAGGTGTAGAAAATGTGATTGCGGAACCAAGGTTCCATGCCCCATTGATACGGGACAGGCAGTGAGTTGAAGCGTCAGCTCAGGCTAATTCTATTTACAGGGCTCTTACACAACATGACACCAAAGAAACCAAGGCGCACACACAACCAGTTCTCTCTCCAATCAAGTCTAATGCTGCTTTGAACCTGTGCATACAGTACTAGCGCACCAGGGGTTTATTCAAATCAGTCCCGGAGAGGGTTGAGGGTGGGGTGAGATATATATGTGAGAGAGAAAGAGAGAGAGCGAGAGCGCGAGAAAAAGCTGACGTTGCCTTTTTACCGCGGCTCACGTGGATGAGAACCGTTTTCGGCACGGGCCGTAAACACCCAATCCAACCCCTTTAAAAAGGGCATATTCAGCATAACTAACTAACCAACAACAAAAAAACAACAACAACTGCCACGAGAAATGTAGCAAAGAAAAGCTTGAAACTTTGGCGAGAAGAAAGAAATCTAATTATATGGAGAGAGGGAGCAGAGGCTTGTGCACAATTATAGCAGGAGTGAGAGAAGTGCCAAAATGAAAAACAAAAGGAAAGGCACGCGGGAGGCCAACAGCGAGCTTCTCTGTGCATGCGTATGCACGTTTGCATGTACTGGTGCGCCAATTTAACCCACCGCTGCGGGATATATGCGCTAAAGTTAATGAACAAACAACAGCTGTTTCCCTCGCCAAGGAGCGAGTGGGAGGAGAAGGCAGAGGAGAAAGGGAGCACGGCTGGCGGAGCTCACATGGGCCTCCGCGGAGTCTGCCTTGCCTCGGCAGCTTTAACGTGGATGAGAGAGGGGAAGGTAGGGCAGGCGCGGTGGCAAAGCAACGCACGCAGAGACTAGGCCAGCCCCGCAGAGACCCCGCTAACACTTAGGAAACAGCACTTTCTGACTCCCTTCTCCTCATGCAAACACACATACACACACACACACACACACAGACGAACAACAAAACAAACAGATCTAGATGCAAACAAACGCCTTCTGTCTTGTGAAATGTGTTCCCACTAACCCTCATGCAGGTATTTGGGGATTGTGTTGTGCTAAAATGAGCTCATCAATGTACTTAAGCTAGATTGATCATTGCCTGACAAAAGGAACAATGGAAAAAGCAGCTTTCAGCATAGATACACAGTACTTGAATCAAAATAATTAGATGGCTCTAAAAAAAGATGACAATTTGCTTGCTTTTCAGTGTTGGCCTATAATTTTCCGGTTAAACACGGTTGGACAAAGATGTTTGGCACCATTCCTGCCTTTATATGCAATGTAATCTTTTGTTTTAATAACGCAATGGTTATTGTTCAGGTTTTTAAGGACACTGTGTACATTCCTGTAATCCACAAGCAGATGAGCTACCAGCAACGGCATAGCTCGATGACTTATGCTATTTTGTGCTATTTGCGCGCCAGCTATCTTCTGGTTGTTGACAAGTAGGGTTCTCAGTCAAGGTGTCCTGACCTTAAGACACCTTGTAAATTCTTGTAATTACTACGTTAGATAACAAGGACCTATACTATATAATTAACTGTTATTATCTTACTCAGCAGTCGGAATTGACATCTAAGTATTTAAATTATACTTGATAAGTTGTGGTGGTCAATATTTAGTTTGAGCAGTGTATCATGGAGGACTGGGCATCATGTATTTAACCAGGAAGCCCTAGCAGAGCAGGGAGGCTCTTTGCAGCAACACATCGAAAATTGGTACAGTGGCGGCGCCTAGCAACCTCTCCTCATTTCTATTGTTGTCCCCCCTCCATATTCTTCCTCCTGAGAATAGAGCATTGATATCAGCATCCATTGTCCTCCGTCTTTGTCTCCCGGACGATATGTGCAGCCGCAAGTCATCCTACTTTCCCACTTCCTCAAACGTTTGTCATTCCACTCCCATGCTCTTTTTAGCTCATCAAAGCTTCACACTCTACATCTGCTAAGCTCAATTACCTCTCCCTGCCATCTCTCTTTTGGTGGCATTCGTGCCTCATTCATGAGCTTCATTAGCCCAGGAGGTGCAGTCTATAGACTGAGCAAATATATCACTGCCTGTGCAATTTCAAATTCAGGTCAGGCAAATACAAATTACTACACGTATCGGGTAAGCCGAGGCATAAGAGGTACCAACCCACGCCGCATGTGTAGACACTTAAGACTCCTTTTGTAAATTAACACTACAATCTGGCCTAATCTGAGTCTGAGTCTGAGTTATTGGGCAGTCAGATGTGGAGTACGATAGATTAAATGAAATAAGATAAATACAGAAAGGAACGGAGAGGATATCAACGTCTCCTTAGATCTTCTGGTACGCATGCAAAAAAACAAGCACGCAAGATCATTATCAGCCCAGTCTTTTTAATCTGCGAGCAAAGACTTTGATGTTATGCTGAATGCGGAGACAGGCTTTTTAAGTGTGGCGTGTGCAAGGGGATCGAAGGCCGGCCCAATTAGGGTGACAGCTGCTCCAAAACACTTGCCCTGCTGGAAGAACTTGTGCACGCCGACGCATTTCCAGCAAGCAAGGGGTCACAAAGCATTGGGGAAAACATTATTTACTCCACTTGCTCATGGAAATGGGATGAGACAGCGCTTAGCATTATAAACACAACAAAATGGATTTAAAGTATAACTTAACCAGCTCAAACTATTTCAACAATAACAAGGCAGAGGAGAGCAGAGTGGAGCAGTTAGACACGCCTACCTTACACTTAAGCAACCTATGGGGTTTTGTTAGCAAAACAGTTCAAATTAGTTTATGTAAGTTTGAACTGCATTCTATCATGAAACAGTGGACTATGACTGTTAAAGTGTCCATGTCCATAAAACCAGTGTTATGGTACCATTAATCCTGTCTTTACTGTTTAATCTCCTTGGTTACACTCTCCCATATCTTCTATGCCTTTACAATGCACTATATTCACACAGGCAGTCACGTGCGCAAAAAGGCAAGCCCTGCATGACCCTCACTTAAAATTAGATGTACAATTACCTAATGTGCATTCTAAGTTATGTACTTTACTAGGCACATTTATCGAAATTGATTACTCATGTCTAGTTTTGAGTGAACACTTTTCCTAAATAATGACCCTGTCAGTTTTATAAAAAATAATGTTTTTTCTGTCAGTATGACATCAATTTCATGCTTCATTTAAATAGATTGTTCTCAGTTTGAAGGGGCTCTATGGATTACTTGTTGGCTTGTCATCAATTTCATGCTTCGTTTGAACAGATTGTGGTATTGTTTGGCTTCTGGTATCGCAACTGTAACACACACAAGCTTTAAATACAGCAAAGAGCTATATATGTTGGCAGCAACAGGGAGTACTCTGCCTACAACGACACGAGCCACTTTCACCTAGCTAGAACCAAAAGAGAAAAGAAATTAAGTATAAAAAAAAACATAGTACCCAGTGTTTCCCACAGGGTTTTGAGAGACTGTGGTGGGTGGACATTGGCCCCTCTAGGGGCATTTGTACATTTTACAGTTAAATGCATCAATCTGGTGCACTGGTGTGAGCAAAATGAAGAGGCTAGATCTATGAAGAACTCTGTGCTCTTGTAAACAATTGTGTGCTCTTGTAAATAAGTTAATCATAAACACATTGTATAGATATGAATGGTGATGACACGGCAAAATAGTCACACCCACAAAGCATGGTAAAGGAGGCGACGCTTAACGCAGTTCACAAATGACACAGTGAACTTTTGGGTGCTGCTCAAGTGACAACATGAGCTGTGTGGTGGTGGTGGTGGTGGTGAAGGGGGGTGTTGTGACAACAATAGAGAAGAAAGTGATTGCAGTTTTACGAATAGCCCAAAATGTATGACCTACATTCCCGCTTCAATAAAGATATAGGAAGGAATGCCATATCATGCAAGAAATTTGCCATTTCCCAATTTGGCATTACCCAGTATGTTTAATTAATGTTGTGGAGATAAAAATATTGTATAACCTGCTGCCTGGCCTGTATTGCGTTAGCTCAATTTCTAGCTGCCTTCAGGGATGCGGGAAGTCAGGGTGCTAGGGTGCTGGGGTGCTGCAGCACACACTACCTTTTTAGTCATAAAAAGTTGTCAAAACATGTTTGTTTAACAAAGGGTTACAATCTTCTCATTTATTCTTTTAACAATGTTTTAATTACATTTTCAAAAGGCCTATCATTAGTGCAGCTGCACTGCTCTTATTTATATTTTTATCATAAAAATCATTTATCATTTTTATTCTTACTTTTAAAACATACTGTGTATACATACTTGCATTGTTTGTGTTTTTAGTACTTGATGTCTGGTCTTTCTTGTATTTGGAGGATGTTTGACATGCACCAACAACACCAAGACAAATTCCTTGTATGCGTAGAAAACATACTTGGCAATAAAGCTTTTTCTGATTCTGATTCTGATTTCTCTTCTGAAGACGAGAAATGTTTTATATTTTCTGCCGCTTAACTGTCCTAACATCATACAAAATTAAATTTAGAACAGTGGTTAAATAGCGACCGACATCATAAAAACTGAGATTAAGCTACCATCTGTGAATGGTTTGATGGTAGTTCCCCGTTTATATAGTAGCCATATAAACCCATCCCCCTTCTGTGCGCTCCTTAGCGACACAAACGTTTTTAAATGAGATTTGCACTTGAGGAGGGCGCAGTGTAATCTGAACACCCCTAAAATACAGCTTGATCAATGCAGTGCAACGTAATGTATATCATGATGAGCAAATAACAAAGAGTGCGGGGCAGATAAAATCAGCAGGCAGTGTGGTGGAGAAGGTGGAGAAAATATTGTGAAGTGTAAAAATATTTTCGGTTTATTGTGAGACTGTAGTCTAGGTAATACTGTAGTCTAGGCCGTAGTCTAGGCCATAGTCTAGGTAATATATGGAAAACGCTGGTATCTGCTATAACATTAATTTAATAAGTAAAGTTCTACCATGTATTCCTTTTATAGGAGGTTTATGATTAGTCACAATACTCTGCATCACTAAAAGCACCTCTTATGCAAAAAATACATCGGAATTACATTGCACAAAGTCTATCTAATGAGTTCTTACAGTTGGTGAAGTACCATTTGTTGAGGGCAGCTTTCACATTAATCCTACACAGCGCACGTTCGCCATGAACGACATAGCAGCACTTTAAACCCCCGCGGGCTTCTTTTTATGTCAGGCTTATTATTAATGACGAGGATTCCTACTAAGTGGTTGTAATATCTGACTCGGGGCACCGCTATGATCCATTTACCTGTCTGTGATTTGCATCTGTTTAGTTATGGGGTTGAGTGGCGTCAGCTCATCAGCTTTAAAATGTGCCATTAGAGGCCCCTCGCCTCTCCTCTGTGTCTGGACAGAGAGCAGGCAGGTGGTCAGTGGAGAACTGGGATGTCCGTCATGATCACTAAGCACTGACTTGAACAGTATTTTTTTTTCCTCCCCCACCAAATGAATGGAAAACGTCAATCATTCATAACTTCTATTAAGTCCAAAGGGAAATATTTAGGCAATTGCAGAGATGCTAAGAAGTTTCGAATACATCTAAAAACAGGAAGAACAGGATTCAAATTTCACTTGATACAAGCTGCACATTTTAGATTCCATGTCACTGCAACTGGTCTATATTTTGCCCCGAGTACGGTCCTGGGCGTTCCAAAACGCATGAGCGCGCAAAGACACACACAATTTGCTGCATTTTTATCCCTTTACAGTCTGTGAATCAGTGACACATACAAGCACACAAGTGCCTTACGTTGTGTGAGAATCTCCCAGAGTAATCATCTTTGAAGAGGCAGATTTCTTAATTTTTTTTTTCTTTTAATAAAGGCTGAGCTGCTGAACCTCCCAGCCTGATGGGAGCGGCCTGGTAACCAAGAGAACTGTTTTGTTTGTTTTCATGAGAAAAATAACAAAAAATGGCAGCCTTTGAAGAATCCAGGACATGTTTGTGATAGATGTTTATCATCATGACTCTTCTCGGCACACTTTCCCCCATCATTTGCATATAAGGCCATGACTGCAGTAGCTACAGTTAAAATAAATTAATATATATATACAAAATATATACACACACACACACACACACACCTTCAATAGAAAATTGGGGGTAGCAAGATAAATGCTAATGTTTAGATTCTAATTACATTATAAAAACGAGACTATTGGCAAAATACAGCTTTATTAAACATTCTAGCAATTTGCCACTTAGGTTTTTTGCCTGTCTGCTTTGGTCCTTCCTTATTGATTCAGGTTAGGGTTAGATTCAGATTCCCACCTCAACTGTCATAAAATAATTAGATGCACACACACACTCTTTGAGTCTCATGGCCAGGTGTGTTTTACACATCACGTCTCTCTGTTAGTCCACTTAGCCCCGTCTAGGGAAGCTGTGATGAAGTTATTGTTCTCGACTTAAAGCCCCATCTTTAAATCACAGCACAGGCTGCCCTCTGTACACGCACACAGCAGCAACTACCCACCTGCTTTACATCTCCAGCTAGCGTTCCCCCCCTCCCAACTCCTCCTCACTCACTCCCTCCAACATGCTCCAAGGTTACGCGACTGATGCAATGCAAATCGGAAGTCAAAGTGTGCTCTCTCTCTCACCCCCCCCTCCCCCTCCCCAGAGTGTGGTGTTAAATCTTGCGAAAGCCATGTTCCACAAAAATGGGCCCCATTAGAGGGTAGTTTCTTCCTAAGAGGCCAGCCTCGATTGAAACTCCAAAGAGGTGCTCTAAAAGCTTTTAAGCCAAGGCTCATCTTACCCCATCCCCTCCCCACCCCCGCTTGTTTACCTGCTAGGCGTCCTCCTTAGGGTAGGCCCCAATGGGGTAATGCACCGTGCCGACGCCATTATAACTAGCTGTCATTCCCACATAGATGCTAGGCTTCGCATGATGCAGAAAGGGATGCCTAGGGAGCTAGGTGCCTGGTGTTCCCGCTGTATTTGGAATATGTTCCGTCTCTCCCGTTCACCTGCCACAATATTTACTATTCTTTCACTTGTTATGGAAGACAGAAAAAAGAGGAAACTTTACATTGCATTAATTAAGATATAGACATTGGTGTGGCTGCTCGATTATTTTCTTCACTAATGAGATCACGAATATTGAACATAATTATTCATGAACTTTGGAAACATCCTGCATTTAATAAAAACATTTTTTTCTAAACAGTAGATAGAAGATCTTTTTAACAGTAGATAGAATGTACAAAATTTATGAATGCATAAAATAAATATAACAATACATCAAAATAAATCATTTAATAAAAATAAATAAATAAGATCAACTAATTGGGCAGTGATGACTTAATTGATGACTGTTGTAGTGGAAGAAGTCAAGGGGGTTTGACGTTTCTGTATTTTTGTTCCTTCATTGTTTGGTCATAGACCACTTTGTGATTGAATTTCAGGTGAATAAACAAATTGGTTGTATTGCCCTGTGGTGCAGACACCACCCCGTAAAAAATCTAACCTAACCCAAACAGCGGAATTTGTTAGACGCTCTCCTTCGGCCATCTTGGCTCGCGCTGAATTAATGTCACAGCCTGGCAGAACTAATGTCACAGCCTGGCAGAACTAATGTCACAGCCTGGCTGAACGTGAGTTTGGACTTTTAGGGAGGGGCAAAAGGGCACGGGCTTGCTGGATTTATAACATGACAAACTTAGAGCATCATTGCAAAACAGAATGCAGCAAAATAATAGTTTTATCTCAATTACGTTTGTTTTCGCATTCGTTGGAAGCCAAAATTGTAATTGAAATGAAAATGATAAAAATTTGAAAATATTACAATTTTTAAAAAAGAGATAAAATCTTGATAGTGAGACCCTAGTTGTTAGCTAGCTGACAACTAGGCCGGCAAGCTTAGAGGGTTCCACAAAGAAACTGTCTTCAAAGCCAATATTTCATTCCATATTTGTCGTCATACTGGACATATATATATCAATGTGCATGCACACCACACCACAGGCAAAGTGACACATGTCAGCATAGCAGCTGGACTGATACGATGCATATTTTGATGAAAGCAAAGGTTGGCGTTCATCCCAGACAGATGGCATATGCCAGTCTCACACACACACACAACGGAATGTCAGTGTGCAACTTACAGTTCTGTGCACACCTGTGTCTCACAAGCTTTGAAGACATCCGTATGTTTGATTTTTCATGCTCATTTAAAAGAAAATAAAAAAAAACATTTTAAAACACACACACTTTCGCACCAAATCAGGTTTCGCTGGACTTTGCGGCTTCTTAAAACATTGATATGTAACACGCCGCCCAACACCATTATAAAGGTTATCTGCTCACAAATAGATAACGTCAATAAAAGAGGACAGGGAAATGCCACAGGTATGTGCCGTGATGACAGATGACTGCCCCAGCCTTCAACACCACGGGAACGACAAGACCTCTGGCTAAACCCGGCTGATATTACCTGTCAACAAGCCTTCTGCACTGAGAAAACAGCAGGGGGAGTCGTTGAGTAGGGGCAGGGGGACAGCCAAGTTTAGACAAGGAGCTCAAATCAAGCCTATGGGTGTTTTCTGTTTTACTTTTCTTTCCTACTGTGACAGGTCTGATAACAACCAATTAGCAAGCAAGATGTGCACATTAATGCTAAAAAAACAAAGACAGGAAAGAAGCTAATTAGGACATCTACATCTAGAAAATAATCTCTGGTGCATTGGCCACATCAAGGCCTGAAACAGTTTAATGATTATAGAGGAAGCCAGCGCTTATAAATGTCAATGGAGTGTTAACGCTAACACTCTGTGGACCCAGTCCGCCGGTGGGGAGAGGAGGAGGAGGGAAGGGGGGGCAAGGGGGAGACAGAGCTAGGGGGGTTCGTATGACAGTCTACCCACGCAGCAGAGCGCCATACTGCAAGAGCATCGCCGAGTCCGAGACAGTCAGCACTGCCATGGTTAGACCCATTAATCAACACAGTCCGCTCTCTCTCAAACTGTGGAAGGAATCACAGCTTGCTCTGTGTGTGTGTGTGTGTGTGTGTGTGTGTTAATTAAGTTAAACTAGTGAACTGAGAAATTAGGTAATGAGTGGCACGTCTATGAGGGCGGTTTGAGCCTTAAATTGATTTAGCGTCTGCTTGGTACAACTCTATAAACAGACACTTGAATGGGAAAAGACAAACAACACCCACCAGGAAAATAAATGCAGTGAATACACAAAACCCTATGAGGCCCTATGTTAAGGCAAATGACATGATCACAATGTGATGTCTGATAATGCACATAATATGCATGGTACTACAAGGTGTTGTAGAATTGGGGGGGGGGGTGTTTAAAAAACCCTGAAAAGGTTTGTATAGAGTATACAGATTTGCTCCCAACATTAAGGTAAGAGTTTATTGTGAGTTATGGATCTCCATATCCCGGTCTTGCTCAAGGGCATTGCGGTAGGCACACCATAGACCACCTAACTTTAACCTGTTTACCCCTGGTCAGAGGTGTAGCTGAGGCCTTCACAGCAGGCGGCAAATAGAGATGGATAGCTGGGTAGATATTGGGAGAAACTATTCCCCTCTTCATGATTGCTTCATATTGAAAAGGGAAACTACAGTAAATAAACGCTGCTACAGGCTGGGAGTGGCGGAACCATAAAAACAGCCTGCGGCTCTCTTTCCATTAAGTCTCCCCCCTATTCGCTCCCTGTATACATGCGGTTTCTAAAAGCAATACAGCAGCACAGCGCCTGGAGCCAATATCCCTCGGACCGCTGGGGAGAGCACAAGCCCGGCTTAAGGGAGGCATCCAATCAGATGGCTCCATTGTTTCAATATGATGAAACTACATGGTGACAGTAATATAACCTGCGGTACCTCAGGAGTCCCTGCGGAACATCGCCAGTCAAAGTGAATGCGCAGCGGGCAATAACTACATTACATTTAGCTGTGTTATTTCTCATGTGCTGAGGGCAAACGGGGGTGAAGTGCAGCCTCATTCATTTTTATCTAAGACGAACACTGGCCATTTCCCAGCATTTCATCTCGTGAATCACGAATCAGGCGGGTCGAACCGTCATCTGGCTAGCGTGTTTACACATACGCCGCTGACGACCGGAAAGCGACGTTATATTAGGAGCTTGTCAAAGCCTTGTGCTGTGCTGTTCCTAATGAGCGAGCCAGGGTCGCGCAGAGAAAAGGCCAAACAGTGAGCTTTTAACAGAGGCTACCACAGCCAGGGACCATTATTGTAATGCGAGGCATTTAACGAGAGCTATTTCCATCATAACTGAAGCCATTAAAACAAACTGTACAGCAGGTATAAGTGGCTGCAACCAAACATGGAAGTCTCTTCTAAAACCCAGCTTTAAAAGAACAAAAATACATAAATATATAAAATAAAAAACACAAATAAAAAAAAAACACTCATCTAAAGCTCTTCACAAAAAGATTCCTCCTTCAACGGGCTTCCGGCAACACTGTCATGGCAACCAACTTAGATTACCATAGCTCAGGGTCAGTTGTTGCATGCCGACTATTGGCATTTCCTCTCCTCCTTAGATAATAACAACGTAAAAGGGCAGTTATAGACTATATCATGTAAACATTGAGCTTCTTCCACACAAAACTGTGGAAGAAGGACAATGAAACCTGGCCTTGTGCAAATGCAAACCATTTTTCCGCCTTCAGAAAATGTTGTAGTCAAAAGCTCAACATTATTAGCTACATCAATTAGAACAGAACAGAGAAACAACTGAAATAAATCCAATTGTGAGCTTTGTCAATGCAGATAGAGATGTAAGTGAGTATTGGTAAAACAGACAACATTAACACTACAACTGTTATTAGCCACGTCATTGAACGTTGTGTTGAACGTTAGTTAATTATTAAATCAGTGTATATACCAAGTTTCCCTTCTGTTACTTTTCCTAAATTGCCAAAGAGCACACCCTTGCGTTGTTAGAATTTGAATGGTGCGGTTGTAAACATGTTTAGATCCGTTTCTTTTTTTAAATGTTTTTTTACTTCAAAGTATTGCTATCACGATGATTAGCATAGTTGAACTTTTGTACCCACAGGTGTTAAGCATTCTCACGCTCCTCGGACATCGAGGTGGACAGTGAAGAAGAGTACGCCCCAGTACGCCCCAAAAGTTCGTATAGAAGGCAATGGACTAATGCCCCAACCCCCGCAAACCCCCGACATTGTAGCGATGGATGCCTGATGGGCAATTAATGACAACAATAGGATACGGCCATCTCCAGGCATTGACTTCAGCTGAAATCTTCACGGGCAGGATAGTCTAGGTGGTCTAGGTGTTGGACTCCCAGTCGGAAGGTTGCAGTAGTAGGTAGCCCAGAGTTGGCCTACCTGTAAGCATCCTTGAGCAAGATGCCTAACCCCTATCTATCTGCTCCATGTAATAGCAGCATGTCATTGTAAGTCGCTTTGGATAAAAGCGCCTGCTAAATGACCTAATTGTAATTGGTTCTAGTGTTAACTAAAGTGTTAAACCGTGTACACTGAGATAAAGCAAATCAGCATTTGTGGCATTCATCAACTAACTGCTAAAACAGCTCAAATCTGTCGGAACGTTTCATGGAAGGACAAGAAATGAGGGGCCATCAATGTAAATGTAACTTTAGGTTAATAAGAGCAAGGACTGTGGGAGTGTCTGTATGCATGTGTGTGTGTATGTTTTATGTGCCTCACCCCGCCTGCTGTGAGGTGGGGCCCCTTCATCTCCGTGTGGGAGGGGACATGTACCAGTGGGGTGTATGACCATTGCAAATTGAGTTAAGATCCCCCCCACACACACACACACACACACCAGAACGAAGGTCAGTGGAAGGAAAGAGCGAGTCCGACGGATCAGGCTCGCTTGTCGATTGCTCTGTCAATCACTTGGTCGCCATGGTGCTGTCTGGCGGGGCGGGGGCTACAGGAGGTTATAAATAGAGCTGGCCAGGAGATAGAGGAAACAGAGGAAAATGAGGAGGCATAGCAACTGCACGCCAGTGTGAGTTAAAGCCTGACGTACCTACAACAACCCATAATTTGACTGAAAACATGTAATTTTAACCTGCAGTGGTTCTATGATATAGCTGTTCAATACAACAACCCTGCACAAGTCCAAGTACGATTTAGCCCTGCCACACACACACAGACAGACACACAGATAGACACATACAGACAATCACCTCTGACCCAGAGCCATTCTCTTCCGCTGTGTGGGGCAGGGGTTTTGTCAGGGACACATCCCAGCCTGATGATCTAATTATTGTCATTAGAGAAACCTAATTGGAGCTTTAAAATGTAAAGCGATAAGCGTTCAGGGAGAGCGAGGGAGAGAGACAGTCAAAGAGAGGGCAGAGAGAGAGACCATACAAAACCAACATGTTAATGATTAAACAGCAGCAGCTGCGTGTGTGTGTGTGTGTGTGGTGGTGGTGGTGGTGGGGGGGGGGGGTATCTCTGACCTTATGTGCACACCCCCTCCGCTGATTACCAATTGTTTTAATCTGCATTGAATTCTCAACACAATTACACAACTGAAGGGTCTTTCACATCGCTTGCCAACATGGCCGCTCTCGCCTCACGACCAAAGGTAATTGCGTTTTAATTAAGCCCCTGGCTTTAATCCCAATGATATTTATCAGGCCACTTTCTGTTGTGCAAGCACACACAAACAAATAAACACACACACACACACACACACACACACAGGTGTAAAGACTAGGGACACAGCCGGATGCAGATTTAGTCACAGGTGTAAATAGACTGGGTAGGAAAAGTCGTTCAGACATATACGTGCGTGCATCTCCAGTGACCCTGAAAGACCCTGAAAAAGCTATTGTACGGCCCCCGAACGACCTTTCCTTGCCTTTGTCTGTCCCCGTTTTTTCCTCTGACAAACACACACAGATGTCAGCCTCCGGTCTGTCCCCTAGTCCTCGTTCCCCGTCTTTACCTGTCCTTTTCTCTCTCACACACACACACACACACACACACACACACACACACAGTGACTGCATCTCCACCAGGAGGAGCTTGTGTCCATTTGCTGTGAAGCTTTTCTTCTGTCCTGCACTGGAAGCGACCATTCGCACCATGGATGCATCAGAAGAACTGGATGAGGCGTCCACAATTGCTGACCATTCATTTCATGAAACCTGGACAGCCAGCGCACATGGCGGAGAACGCTTCTACCGACTTCGGTGTGTTCGGGTTCTCATCTCGCCGAGTCTCGCGGGACCAGAGCACACACACGTTCCTTCTGTGCCTACCTTGTGCCCCACGCAACCATGCTCGCGTCTTGCGATGACGTCAGGCAAAACAACAAGCCGTTTAAAATAAAATAAAAAACCAAAGTCGCTGACGTTAACTTTCAAACCAAAAAGAATCGTTTTTGAACGTGTGCCGCATTCAATGTGTGCATCCAACCGCCATCTTTGGCGTCTTTGGCGACTCAGAATTCTTGAATTCTCTTCTATATAATGTCTCTGGGTTCAGGGGTGTCAGACTCATTTTAGGTAGTGGGCCGGTTGTGTTCAAATGAGACCTCATGGGGGCCAGATTATTTTTTGCTAAAATCAAGCTGACTCAGCACATGGATATTTAAACTTGCCACAGAAAGCATTTCATACAACTATAAACAATATTAACAACATTGTATACCTAAATATATAATTATACATGTGTCCAGAATATTATTATTATATTATTCTTAATCTTATTATTCTCCCCACTGTGGTTCATCCGGCTGCCCTATGATCAGTAGAATCCAGTGCGCTATAGTAGGGATGGGAAAAAGAAGACAGAGGGGGTGGGAGGGAGTGGGAGGGAGGGAGTGGGGGAGCAGTTCTGCCAATATAGTGGCCTACAATATTAGTTGACATCGGGGACCAGTTTCTGGGCAGTTGCGATTTTCATGATTTCAAGATGTCTGTGTGTCAGCCGATTGCGTAGTTTGGACTTATTAATGTTCATTGCCTGCTCACATAGATACGTTGTCCTAAGCATACAAAGTATCTTTGATGCCAAGGCTTTCATATTTGTGTATTTTGGTGTCAGGTATTGATAGGAGGACTCCAAATCCACAGATGCGAATTTGTGAAGACAGTAAATCGATTGCTGAACTCGTGCATAAGCCTGGACAGCATGTTCTTGGACATGGCCATACTCTTGTGATCGACAGGTAGAGATTTTAGACAGGAGAAGTGGACTGCTCTGTCACTGGCTTTCCTTTCTGCTCCATGAATTGGCCACTTTGAAGAAGTGTTGGGAGCACTGCTCCTCGGCTCAACCGGCGGACCTCAGTGTGTTAGGGCAGGCTGTGCTCAATACTGTGTTCTGATTAAATTGCCAATGGTTACGTCTTTTGGCTCTGATCAAATTCACAGTTTGGATAACAGCACGCATTACGTTGTCCATTTTCAGCCTCTTGCTGCATTAGGCTTCTTGATGTAATATACAGTGAAAGTTCAAAAACTCAAAAATTTGCTCGGGGTCAACCGCCTGAACCTTCTCTCTGAGCTTTAAAACCACAACCGCCTTTTCCCTAACCACTGATGGTGCGCCAGGGCCCCAACAAGGCTAGCAAATATGTCATTAGCCATACCTTACCTCTCTTTTTCGACAGCATTTTTGCACGTAAATGTGTGTGCAGCGCAGCAACTTTTTCCTACTTCGTGCTGATGGAGATGGTTTGTAGTGCTAGGTTTCTATCATAGAAATCTATTATTTTACTACACCTAATTACACCATATCTTATTGCACCTAATTGAACAGCTGGATCAGAGCATATTTATTTTTCTTGTTTTTTATATATATAGCTTTTTATTTTCCACCCAGCGGTCTGATGAAACCTTCTGGTAGGCCGTGTCTGACATCTCTGATAATGATGTTCCCATGAGCAATTAGCCACCAGTATTGACAGTATACAGTATATGACACGCCTGTGAAATTCTCTGAATGTGTCATATTATTGCAAGTTTTTTATTTGTTTAGTTACAGTATATCGAGTCAAAACGTGTCTTAAAAAAAACGCTCACACAGAGAGAAGAATCCAATTTGTTTTCCATCCTTGCTTTGTGGATTCTGTGCGACGTGTCTGGTCTTGAAGACAAGGCGCAGTATGGCGGGGGGTAAAACTATATTTTGTCCTGTCACTCATGAAAATCGTCTCATCCCTCCCCCCCTGCCTCAACTCTCCAGAGTCACAGAGAGGGCTCTGTCATCCCGCACCAACCCTGTCACCTGGAGGGGACACTTATTTAGACAAACATGTCTTTGTGCATCTCTACAACTGGGCTTACTGGGTGTCGCTAAATAAAAATGGAAGGTAACGGAGGGAATTAAAGATGCATCCCTCACAAACTCTCTCTAATCGTTTTCACTACGTCTGTCACAAGTATCTGGGCGGACGCGAACGCCGGCTCTTCTTCCGACCTGCACTTTATTTCAGCAGGCCTGCTGTGGAAGTCGGGACAGATTACAGACTATTTATAGCGTGCTTTATCTTTAATCTCCCTCGCTCACATAAAACCGGAAATCAGTTACAGCTGCCTTTTTTGGGGGGAGGGGGGTTAGTGTTGTTTTTACCAAGTGCTGATTTAAAAAAAATATATATTTTTAAAATATGATTTGCTATACTCTCATTCTACATTTACTTATTCTCTCTCCTTTTCTATCTCTCTATCATCTAGTTTTTTCCCTCCTCCCTGGGATTCTGCTTTTCAATTTGTTCCCTCCTTCTACATTTAGTCCACTGATCCCTGGGCACAGGGATCTGCCCGTCACATCTGTCAGAGAAGCAGCCTGCTTAGCCAGGCCTCTTGTGTGTGTCTCTCTCACACACACACACACACACACACACACACACACACACACGTCCAGGCTTGTACAGACAAACTGGGTGTGCCGTGGGAGTGCATGTAGTTTGGTAGCGACGGCGATGAATAAAGCGATCCCCTCGTGGTCCCTCGTGACGCAGCGTTGCCCCGCCAGAGGAGAACCTCTGGATTAATAATTCACAAGCATGTAGCGGCGTACATCAAAAGAGCGCTGGGGCCAACTC
>JAOEHI010018351.1:0-28739 GCA_025447815.1 Percopsis transmontana | reverse complement strand
TGTGTGTGTGTGTGTGTGTGTGTGTGTGTGTGTGTGTGTGTGTGTGTGTGTGTGTGTGTGTGTGTGTGTGTTTTAAATAGCCTACTATTACAGCTAACTTCACAACTGTTTCTTCACCCGTACGTTTGAAATCGCCGTCCCCTTAAGAATCCGTATTTCCAACGACGGCAGAAACAATGAGCAAATAAAGGAGGTAGCACCCTGTAAACAACACGAGAGCAGAGCTGTCGCCAGACCCCTGCTACTATTACCGAGCGGTGGTCAGCCATCACTTCTCGCAGGCAGGGCAGGAGGGGGGAGGAGGGGGGAGGAGGGGGGAATTGGGCGTGCGAAGATGTAAGGCGTTTCGGGACTTCTGTCTCCCTCCCTCTCATTTCCACCGTCTCACTGTTTTTACTCTCTCTCTCTCTCTCTGCGCCCCGTTCACTGTGGAAACTGTGAAAACCCTCGGTTGTTTCAGTTCTTTCCATGCTGTCTCATTGTCTGTGACCCTGACTTTGTTAGCTATTTTGTCCCCCATTGCCTCTCTCTCTCTCTCTCTCTCTCTCTCTCTCTCTCTCTCTCTCTCTCTCCGGTAGAAGAGAGGCTGGTGTAATTGGTATTCAGGCACCGTCAAAGCCAATGCGGAGCCCTGTTAGCATGGTGAGAGAGGAAACATCCTTATCTGGATTTCCACGGTAACCGGAGGGTGGGTGGGTGTGGTTCAGCTACCCTCGCTGCTCTTGTTATTATTTTTATGTTGTTGTTTCTTTTATTCCCCCCACCACACACACACACACACACACACACACACACACACATTCTACTGTTCCATCTGTGCTAATGAACCACACACACACTCACTCAACAGGTGAACAGGTGTACCCAATCCCCTAATGACACACAAGTGCATAAATACACGTACATGTACTGTAGGCTGTATTTGTGCACATAGGCACGCATGTAGACAAACATTAAGCACACATTATATTCACTAAGTAGCTCACTGAGACTTTCGCATTAGATGGAGATTTAAATTGTTTTGCTGTTGTCCAGCGAAACTTCCTGTTGGAAATGTAAATAATACAGTCATTTTAGGGGTCAGCTACACAGAACCAGCGATACGATACAGTGGTTGAAAAATGAGACCGGTAATAAATGAGCGCTCGGAATGTTGCATTAAATTATTGCATGATTTATCGGCCCTAATGTTAATTCTTGCTTGTGGACATTTTCCCTTGTATTTCCTCCGTGGATTTAGGAAGCGTGGAGAGTGATGTGAATAGAAGTTCTCTCACCTGACCTAAGGTCTTTAACATTAAGACCCAAATAAAAATTCAATTTACAAAAGAGGGATATTATGATCTGAGGAGTGTTCTCGGAAAGAAAAGATAATCAGAATGATTAAGGGTTAGCTACACTATCTAAGCCATCTAAGCTATGTTGGACAGTGATCATTATGAGAATATGTATATTGTTCTCCAGGGACACCGTGGAGTCAAACTAATTGTAAGAAACAAAATGAAAGCACACAGTGGAAAAAATGCTGTTCCTCTTTCTCCCGACACTTGAGCGGGCTACCAGCACAACCAATCCCTGCCTGCCATTACCTGAGTCGCCATGGCAACATATCCTGTGAAAAAGAATTTATTTGAGGATGCAACCCATTGGCAACCACCTATGACTTCACTGACACGGAGTGTTTCTCTCTCTCTCTCTCTCTCTCTCTCTCTTCCCTCTTTCTCGTCTCATCCTCGCTCGGACATCCTGTGCGTCCTTCCGCCTCATTAGCTGCCGCCGCGTCCGTCATTCCGTCTGTCTGTCAGCCCGCAGTTCATTTGTAGCTACAAGCACAGGGATGGCTACGCGCTAGCCACTGGGTTCGTATCTCTACTGATGCGCCGTGCGTGTGCGTGTGCTTGCGTGCGTGTGCGTGTGCGTGCGCGCGTGCGCGTGCGTCTAGAAGGAAGGTGAGTGTGCATGAGTAACTGCTTGTGCCAATTATTTCATTACGCCAGGCGCACACACACACACACACACACACACACACGGAGCAGAGCACAGCAATGGGTTCAAGTCCATCAATTAAGGAGGCAATTTGCTCAAGTGGTTCCACCTGGGCCATGAGGCAGGTGGGTGCTATGCTCCGTTTGGCTATCAGGCTCCATTAGGGCCGTCCGCCCGGGCCTGCACTTCCACAGTGTCAGCTCAGTGTGTTCATGCGCCTTCTTGTCAAATCTGTTGTCTTGCTGCGTCTATGTACACACACACACACACACACACACACACACACACACCCGCCTCCCGCCCAAAGTGTCACACTTTTTCATTTCCCACAATACATTCTCTATGGTATCTATACGTTCATACCTTCACACACACACAAACACACACACACACACATATATATTAATCTGTCAAATCGTATGGAGCGCGTCTTATGATGCGCTCCATAGCACGGCATGATGCTCGCACAGTGCCATTGAGACTCGAGGCTGCAGACTTTCACTCCCACAAGTGAACACAGGTTGACTTTTAAAGCTAACCTGAAGTTGTACAAAAGGGGAATGTGTGAGTTTCCATCTGCATATACACTCAAGTAGCCACTTTATTAGGTACACCAGCTGCTGTACTGCTTGTCTGCTTCAAGGTGCGTCACGTTTCCGCACACGTTATTTGAGTTACTGTCGCCTTTCTGTCAGCTTGGACCAGTCTGGCCGTCCAAACTACCGCTCACTGTTGTTTTGTTTATCGCACTATTCTCTGTCAACTCTGGACCAGGGGTCTTCAACCTATTTTAGCTCAAGAACCCCTTAGAGATTTGGAGCATTTTACATATATGCTGCTACACAACTGTGTTGCATATTAAACCAGGCCAACAGTAATGTGTAGGGCAGTATAGAGTGCCATATTAATGTAGATGATATTGAAATGCTACAGCCATTAAAATAATAATCACTGACAGACTCACATATTTGCATTATCATATTTTTTACATTTAGAATTTGACCAAATTTGGAGTGGAAGGGACAATGAAGGCTTAAGCTTAACTTTAACTTAGTCTGACCCTGATGTCTGCATGCAGATTGTGGTCGTGTCTCCTACTGTTTATGTGTCTGTATGCACTCCCAGTGGATAGATCAATGAGCTGATTGCCCCTGCCATCACTGTCAGGTTTGAGCCATCCGGCGTCTCTGAATGGCAACTGTGTCCATACCTTGTTCCTGCGCTGGGAGTCGCCCCCAGCAACGTATTATCCAAACTGACCCTCGAGGGCCTCCGCGGGCACAACAACTGCGCCTGTTACGTGTTACGCGTTACGAGGGGAGCGCACTGCAGAATCTCCCAACTCATCCGCTGATGGAAACATGGACAAAACGCCCTTCCTGACCCACTCCCTCCGTGTTTAGATTTTCTTCAGAAAGCCTGCCATTCTGTCATGCACGTGGACACCATGTGTATTGTGTATTGTGGTTCCCACTAACAATCCTTATTCTATCCTCCTTTCCTCCCTTTAAAAAAAGATACATTTAAAACATTTAAAAATCCTTTTTTCTACTCTGTTAGATCAGCTCTAAATATTAGGCACTTTGCAGTTTAGCAATTATTGACTGTTTTGAGGAGCGAATGATAACTTTCGAGTAATATTTTACAAATGCATAGGTGAAGTAACCTTGTTACATGATGCTGTCCTTATTCTGGGAGAATGTTATCTGCTTGCAAAAACTGGCGGTTAACCAATTCAACTGTTGACAAATGTACTGATTGTAAGTCGCTTTGGATAAAAGCGTCTGCTAAATGCTGTCAATGTAAATGTAAAATGCACTGCGGCCTTGCAAAGAACTGTTGAGTCTGCTCAGCTCAGAGAAAATGTCTACGAGGGATGCAAGTTCGGTGACCCAGACATTGTCACTGAAATTTTGCAGCCAGCTCTGCGTTTTGGCGAAAGTTAAATCTCCTGACTGTACTTGCGTATCTCGAACCCGCGTGACAACTGTGCTCCACGCCAAGGCCATCGAACCTCAGAGTGGTAAAGTAGCGCAGGGTGTCTTCTCCCGCAGCAGCACAGAGAGAAGAAAAGAGACGTGTTGGCAGAGCTCTCTTCTTGACCAAATGGACAGAGTCCATGATGTCTGACAAACCAGCACTGGTTTGTTTGGCAACAAGAGACTCCCCATGTAGCATTCAGTGCGTCCGCATCACTTTTGGAGCCACATTTTTGCTCATGCCACCCATCTCTCTCTCTCTCTCTCTCTCTCTCTCTCTCTCTCTCTCTCTCTCTCTCTCTCTCTCTCTCTTGTTGACCCGAACTTCAGTTCCCTGTCCCTTCTGAGGATTGCTAATAGGGAAAAATTGAATTAGGGCCTTAAGTTCTATTTACAGCCCCGAAAAGCAAGCAAGATACTTGCTTGAGTGTTCATGAATTTAACTTATTTTAATCACATCGCATGGGCTACACCGTGCCGTGACAGGGGCTGATCAGATACAGTAACAAGCTTGAAATATTGTACGCGGGAAAACCTCAAAGGATTTTCATTACCGTCGTCTCTATGGCACTCGTTTCTCTGCCAATATTTTTGTTGTCTTTTCTATTTTTCTATAGGGCACATGAAACTTAAACTGACGGGAGTGGAGGCAGAACATAGCCTAAAACTGACGAGCCTTGTTTCCCAGGCCGTACTCTTAGTGCCAAGTTGTCTCAGACAATCTGCAGTTCCTAATGTGGGACGGTTCTGTCCGAAATATGGGTCACTGAATAGTCTGTTAAACAGCCTAGGTCACCTTAATTCACCTAGGCCTAACACAAACTTCTCACGTCAGTAACACTCGAGGCTAAATGTGCAGTACGATGTTCAGTCATTTTACTGTACCATCACAATGTTACTGCTGTTACAAAACCTAGGCTTACTGTATAGGCGTGGAAGTTACATGGGGAATCGAACAACATCAAACAAACAATATAGCGTCATAGTTTTCGTGCATTTATTACAAAGGCATCAGGCTGCAAAGGCCTGTGTTGAAGGCAACTTATCAAACCTTGAGGCAACACACAGTAATTGAAGCTGCGTCCTTGCAAGTCAAGGAGCCATCATCGTCTATAACCCCATTACCCTCTGCACAGCTTTCATGGAACCACATGGACACACGGACACAAAGGACAACAGTTATGTTATGAGTCAGTAATATATGAAGATATTATAACAACAATTCTTCAATTTGCGTGGTCGTTAGAAATGCTGAACAGGTGTAACAAACAACCCCCCCCCCCGGTCTCCAAGACGCTGCCTCATCATCAACAAAAAATGGCGGCTCCCTGAGTAATCTCCAAGGCAGAATAGTACGTTGATCCCCTGTTCTCGCCCAGGGCCCTCTGCTCTGTATGGACGATCTGTTAATAGGAAAAATAAACATGGATTTGAGATCCTTTGAATGACTTTGTCATATGTTGCAGTTTACTGTAGTGCCGGCAACCTTTAACAAGCTGAATTGTTTAAAACATACAATATACCGTATAGGGCTGGTCAGTGTTTTATAACATTAAATATTGTTATGTACTCATCGCAACTAGCTTCCTTATTAGCATCCGCTAGTAACAATATACTGTATACCTTTACCTTCGATTGGAAACACTCCAGTCTCCTCAGACGCGTTCCTCTCCGCACAGCTCGTAGACTGCCTGCTGTTTTGGCCGATTACCGCGTAACTATAATCAAAAGGCACAATTTCACTCGTTCTTCCAAGGACGAGAAGGGAGCCTGGGACTCGAAACAATTGCTTCCGCCGGGGTTGCGACAGTCTGCCAAAATGTTTTCTTTAATGAAACATCCTAATGTAAATGATAATCTACTGTACTCTCGCATGCCCCATCTTTCTCTCTCTTTCCCTCTCTCTCTCTCTCTCTTTCCCTCTCTCTCTCTCTCTCTCTCTCTCTCTCTCTCTCTCTCTCACTTACTTGCATTCGTGCGCACCCCACATCAGACACACGCAGCAAATTTGAGCTGCGGCGCCGACTACTGGCGTTCTCGCGCATGTACATATGTTCACGTGGCGCGACGTCGACCCTTGCAGACGACACTGCAAACGTCTGCAGACGAGATCGACCGTCTCGTCAGGTACGTGGAGGCGACGGTGGGACCCCCACACGGGGGACCTCGGATGAGCAGCGTACGTCTGCTGCTACGTCCGAGCGGCAGGACCGGGGTGCCGACGCTTGCGTACCCCTCGTTGAGTCCCACGGGGGTGCTGGGCTCGGCCCATCCCACCAGGCCCATTTCATTTCAACTCATTGGAAGGGATATTATCCCCGGGCTTGTGTGGCAGCGCTAGAGGTACAGCACAATATATTGTCTGGTCAGCAAGGCAAATGTGCAGGCCCGGCATATTTCATTTGGTGAATACATATCATTATTAAAATATAGATCCCCCCCCTTTTTTTTGTTGTTGTTTTGTTTTGTTTGTGTTTTCGCACAAAACAGTATCGAAGCAGCGTCTGAATCATGCCCCGGCCGTGTGTGCACTGACCTTCCAGCACCCTCGTATAGACACTCCCTTCTGCCCAACAACACAGCCCCGGGTATTGTTCAATATAGCACTTAATATGTAGCTTGTATATTACTGTGTACATATTGAATGTTACCTTTCAATAAAGTGTACAAGCTTTAATAAATCCCACCGCAGCGGCACTGTGGAGCAACCGAACGGCATGAGAGAGCGCTTTCTGTATTCATGAGTTTGCTTTTAACGGTCCCTGCAGGTCCGGTAATGAAGCTTCTCTCCCCCATGTGGAATGGACCGTAATGATTATGATGAGGCTGCAACGCTGGCTTGCCTTTCCTGCCCGCGGTATTGACGGCGCTGTAAACCAAAGTGTAAAAATATATGTAGCAACGGTGTAACTGTAAAACTGGCAATTAACATTTGTGTTGACTCAAGGTAGATAAAAAACCCCAAGACAAAGTGAAGAGAGGACAGGTAGGTGGAAGGGTGGTGGGGGGGGGGTACGGAAACGCCTTGAGAAAGGAAGTGAACACACTTGCTCTACTTACAGTCAACAACAGCCATTTCTAGAATATTCCGCCTAGCAACTTCACAAGAGGCTCCAACGGGTAACAACAAGCAAGCCATTCAGACAACTTCATCGAAGTGCTATGCCCGCTGGATCACATTGGACTTGACACCCCGAATGCTAGCAGGCTAAGTCGATTAAGTCATGGGCGTACAAGCATTTTCTCCTTTTCTTTGCATGACTAACGGCCATGTTAGTGCCTTGCCCTCCACACTAGGTAACAGCATTATGAGGTAAATGAGTGACACAGGTTATTAAGGCCTTTAATGTAATCACTTCTCCTTTACAGTGAGCTAAACCCATTTTATCCCATTGTGTTAGATGGCGAATTGAAATTGGAGGCCTGCATGCAATTTATTCAAGGGTGCAAAAAGTTAAGGGGATGTGACATGTTTTTTAGTGATTTTCATTACGAATCATTCTATTGTAATTCTTTTTCAATTGGACCATAAGAGCTGCCGGCGTAAGCACTGGAAAAGGCAGGGACGACCAAACGGAGATCTTGTTTGTCTGCGAGACATCCCGACAAAGAAAATAATGATCTTTATGAAATTGCTTTAGACACAATCTGACAGCTGAGACAAAGCAAGTGGCTGGCCTTGTTAAAATCGATAAAGCCTCTATTAGTTTTCTAAAGAGAAACATGCAATTTGTTTCGGTGGCACAGCATGGAATCGGCAACATTCTGCCCCTCCGACACAAAAAGCGAATGTACTATAGCTAACCTAATGTCAAAACCCACATTTCTGTCGGTTGGAGAGGGAACAACTGCTTAGAACGCCGAGGAGCCATAAAGCATGACCTAGCCTGTTAACACGGCCTCCGCGTTCGTGTCACAGATGGCCTTAATGGGTATCGCGCACGTGAGAAAACATTGCTTCTAAAGCCATTTAGATACACTGAGATACAGCGGGCAGCAAAAGATCAACCTTCCTAACTAGCTATTGATCAGCCGGGAGAACACAAAGACGCGGCCGACTGACCCGAGGGAGGGGCGACCTCGCCGCTAAATTTGACAGCGTAGAAACGTCAACGCATCGGACCTCTTACAAGAGGGTGACCCCCCCTCTCACCGGTCGTTTCCTCAAGAGTTTGTGGGTTGTATTACGCCAAAGGGCCCCAGTGGTCAAAGCAATCAGTAGTCTGGGTCCTGCATACTGGGGACAGCGGTTGATGCGTCAGCACTCCTTCTCCGTGGATGCCCCGAGAAGCACCCTGCCCCCGGATTGGCCGTGTCTATTATTTACCAGGAGGCGTGGGGGGGGGGGCGGGGCCACAGAAGGCATGATGGATTGAACGCCAGGCAGGGGCCTGGAGGTCTCCGCCCTCTCCCCCGTGGAAGAAACGCTGATCCGAGGGTATCTTCCACCGACGGGCTGTCAGGCCGACGGACAAACAACCCCGCAAATCTCTTCCATCTCGTAGAACCCCCCCCCCCTCTTTGTCCACTTTAGCCTCCTGCCGACCTCCGCTCCACCCGCTTATAAGTGCTTGTGTGTGTGTGTCAGGCCCTGAGGCTTTCCCGTCGGTGGCACGAGGCTTCAATTAAAGAAAGACTTAAATCACGCGAGGTTTTTCACATAGGGATGGGTCAGGGTTAGGGTTACCTAACCCTGACCCATCCCTAACCAGCTTGAAGGCACGTCAACCAGCAACTTCAACCCGCAACCTCAACCACTCCACGGCGACGCCCGCCCTCCATAACCGTTGTCTGTATGAACTTGACGCGTGAAGCCACAAACAAATGTCCTTGGTGACGAAACGTTGACTCAATTCTATCTTTTTCTTCTGGCTTGGCTAGGACGGGTCTTGGGGAGTGCTAGGGGGCCCTTTATGAGAGGGAGGGTAGGGTGGGAGTGTGTTAGGTCGATGGCTTTCCGACATCACTTTGTCTAGAGGCCAATGAGTCTTTCCTCTTAATCCAGAGACCACGAGAGGCTCGACGCGACCAGCGTTTCACTAAGGTCCACATTTCAGCTCTCTGTTTTCTTCTCTTTTCTTTCTCCACTATCCCACCGCAGTGCCAAAATGCAATCAATAGGAACTCAGGAAAACAGGTTCTAGTGCACGCGCTTTACGTCCCTAGGCCAAAGCCTAATCTATAGGAGCTGTGACCAAACGTCTGTGAGTAAATATTGGAAATTTCAGGTATATTGCGAGGAAATCTGAAGGACATGGGACACAAAGGGGCTTTTTGGTAAAGGTTGTGATTGCCCTGACGATAGGTTTCTGCCTCCGCTGTGTTTGATTTGCCCAAGCAAATTAATGAATGAAAGCGTTAAGTAACAAATCACTTAATCGATTGATTAACATACATTGCCCTTATGGATTACAGCTGATACAAACCGTTAAATATAGATTGTACTCCATTTAAACCTGTTTATAGCAGATTACACTTGGTAGAAAGCATTATACCTATATGTACGTGATGAGGTGGGTATTAGCGATGCAGCAAATAGACATTATCTTTATGCAACTGTAGCCTTTAGCCTAGCCACAGGGCTAAATCACTCGTTTTTGTCCACCAACAATAAACTCATGCAAAGAAGAAGCATTAGGGGTGAGCACTCGTCTACTATTTTTAGTCCGATTCTAGTCATGCTGTTTATTAGTGCCTAGATAGTGGGCCCGCGACCTTGCAGGCCTCATAATAGCACTTCCACTCTGGTACATTTATTACGTTTGAGGTGAGATATGCTGCGTTCCATGTAGAACAAGGACACCTTCTGAGCACAGACACGACGTGACTCCCTCTCTCCGTGGGCAAATTACACATGTGACACATCTGCTGCCGCTCGGCGCAGGATACCTGCCCGGGGGGCTGCTGTATATAGGAGCAGATGAAAGCCAGGCCTGCGGGGCCGGGCCTCCATGAAGACCCTCCGAGAAAAAAATGGTCCCGACCCCTGCTCCCGTCTGCGCCGAATTAAAAATACATTCTAGTCCGCCGGGTGTCAGCCGCTCTGTTTAAACGCACATACCTCTCGACCCACTGAGTCCCTCACACGGGCGGTTTAGACCCGAGAATCAATAGCTGCAGCCAAGCAGGCTGGTGGTCTCTTTGGAGGAAAACGCAGCGGGCACGGACTGCGCTGGTGCAGGTAGACACGCAGGCTTCCCTTTCAGAACTCATAAATAACACATTTGGGGCAGTGCTCCACTTTAACGTGTTACTAATGCACAGATGTTTTGAGCAATAGAATCTCCTCCAGTGTACCGCACAAGACAAAGGGGTGTGTGAACTGAGGGAGTAAAAAATAAATAAAAGGCAGCATTTGTCTATTCGTTGCACCCATAATCAGCTGGTTCAAATTAATAACATTTACCAATTCATAAACCAATTCATAAACAGTGTATGTACTGTACATGTCTGGAGCAAGTAATAATGTACGATACTCACTAATTCTACTTAATTATCTCTTAAAATACACCCGAAACAAAACAAGAAAATAGGAAATCAGATATTGATAGAAATACCTGGGTGCTTCAAGCACCTGGTTAGACCAAATAAGTATCTTAACACCATGCCCTTTAAATGTGCACCAAGCAAATAATTCTGGTCAAATGGTTTGCTAGAAAATACTTTTGTTAGCCTCTAAATTCTGGTTCCCAAAATATAGGCCTATACGTTTACACACGAAGCCAGTAAAATTAGATCTGCCTGAAACATATCAGCAATTTCCCAACAGTAATAGCTAATTGAATATAGATATTAATGGCTTTATATCATGCAAGAAAAGATTTAACATAATGTCATAATGTCATAATGTTAAAGTGTATCATTTGAGGCGGCGTTTATCACATTTGTGATTTCATTTTCTGCGCTTACATGCATTACATGCGACTGTGAAATGGATTCTTCAGTGAAACCCTGCGGTAAGAACCATTCCATAGACCTGTCAGGAACTCTATTCCCATGTGACAAATATCTTGACCAATGGACAACTCAAATGGGATTTGCTCCATTGCTTGAATTATTGAAGTAGTCAGCCTGGGAAAGATATGGTGAAAAAATCCATCCATATTCCCTATGCATAATGTTTTAATAGTCTGGCAATATTCCCATTTACCATCTCTGCATCTTCAGTTCTCAACACATGAGGTCCTGTGTAACGTTCACGCAATGAGCAGTGCCAACCCCCCAAAATACATCTGATATCTCTGACTATCTTAAGGGATGACATTTTGTTTCTCGGTGTTTACAATATAACGTCAAGAGCATTCCCATTGGGCAGCACTGCTGCCTTCGCAGGTATCTAGCTAGCTAGCACTTGCACTCTCCTTGCATATCTCCAATATGATAATAAGACAAGCCATGAATCCATTTTAGTCAGGTTATCCTCTGGCGATACTATACCACCTGCAAACACATGCGCACCCGCACTGGCACACACACACACACAATGTGTAAATGTGTAGCTTGACAGAAAGATGGCTAAAAATAGTTTTTTCCTCTTTTCCTTGTACCTCCTCCTTGCCATTTCTCTCAATGTAATGTGCGCTATACGCTGGGCCAAGATGCATGCCAGTAATGTTTCTAATGTTTGTTAGGAAACACTGTGCGAGATCCAGAGTACAATGGAGCAGTTCGTTTTCATCACCACCGCCGGTGTGACTTTCATAGCCCCCTGTCCACCCCCGTCCCCAAAAGACTGTCACTAATGCAGTCTTTTGAATTCATTATATCAGCACGTCTGAGCCCTTACAGCGGGCTGTGACCTTGGCTATTCTTACAGCCCAAAGTGAGCATGTTCTCCTTTTGTGTGCCTCTTTCTTTCTCACAAGTACATTTCAATACGAGAGGACCGCAGATACGCTTTAATGAACTTAAATTGCAGCTTCGCCGGCAGAAAATGACCGGCATCAAACCCCTGGGCTGGAAGCTGTTCTGTGTCTGGCGCTGAAGGCAGCAAAAAATGCGGGCTTAAGGGAAAAAAAAACACCTAAATGAAACCTCGGTGTAAAAGCACAATATGATACCCACAAACAACACGCCACTGAAGGTCAAAAATATTGCCTTGCCTGTCAACAAGCTGTACAGTGCTGACAGCCTGAATCTAATGAGAGACTCTCATTCCCATCGCCTTGAGCAGAACCTTCTCTCACGCTGCAAGGTAGCCACAATGTTCACATATTGTCATGTGTATAAAATGACCGGTAAGCCCCCCCCACACACACACACACAGACACACAGACACACAGACACACACACACACACACACACACCCCCTCATCGCAGGCAAATACTTTCTCTTAATTGGACGAAGTGTCCCCTTTCTGACCGCGGTCACGGTCGTGTCAGGGTGGAGACAAAACGCTTGCCACTGCTTAATATGTCTGTGTGTGTGTGTGTGTGTGTGTGTGTGTGTGTGTGTGTGTGTGTGTGTGTGCGCACGTATATTGTACTTCCCCTGTGCTACTAAAGAGTGGAGGTTGGCGTTGCAAGTGCATGCATTCCCTAGACGGCTGTATGGAGTTTCTGTTTGCATCTTGAGGTTGATGTGATTGGCTTCTTTCAGGGGGGGCCTCACAATGGGAGGTCTGTTGAGAATTGACGGTTAAACATTTGCGATCTGGTGGCCGCTGGAATATTCAGTTTCATGCAATTAACAGTCACTGGGAAGCGTAAGCAAATGAAAATCAATGAATGACTTCCTGTGACAGAGCTTACATACTGCCATGTACACAGGTTACGCCTTCAATATAGCGGGCATATGGTGAGCGCCACACAAGAATGTGGGGATTAACATTCCCTTGAGGTCTGCTAATGTTTATTGTGGTTGGAATTAATCCAGGTTTGAAAATAGGAAGAAAACAGAGGCTAAAGGGACAACATAAAAGCAGCTTGACCTTAATGTTACCTTAAAGCTAGACTCTAGTGCCATCTATTGAAAACATTCACTATAAATCATTATTCTATTACAACAGGAGGCTGGTGCCTGTGTTCAGTGTTTTCGCTAAACTTATTAGATGTAACGGTTTCTTCGGTTTCATCGCTTGTGCACGATAAAAAGACAAACGTACTTTAGATTACAGATAGATTACAGTAGGCACTACTTGTTGCTGTGTCTCCAATGTGGTCTTACATATACGACGGAGAGAAATGACTGCCGATTCAATGAAGTGATTCAGCCTTAGACAATGTAGCTTACATTTTCGACGGAATATCACATCCAGGACTGCGCCAAAACGCGATGGAGACACCGCTACTGCGCACTGTGATTATGTTGGGTGGTAAAACTTAGGAGAGGGGGAGTAGCGATCGTAGCGGAATCCAGTCAAAACCCAGACTCGTTTAACAACTCGCTAATAACAAAGCAACTGACCAAAATGGGACCGAATGGTTGGAATCATTACCTTCTTTAAGCAGGCGCGAGTGGATGAGGAAGATGAGAAGACAGCACAACGCGGCTCCGGTGAGTGCCCACGCAACTCTGAGCAGCTGCATCCTGGCGAGGGGTTCCGAAGGACCGACGCGGCCACCTCAGGTTTCTCCCTCACACACACACACACACAATCACACGCCTGCAAACGCGCGCGTGCGCGCGCACACACACAGACAGACACACTCAGACTCCCATTCTGTTGCCTGGTTCTGTGGTGCAGCTCCCTCCAACCCTCAGAGAGATAAGCCAAGCAACAACAACAAAAAAAATCCCACTTTATAGTCCAACTGAGATCTAATAAAACAGAAAAGTGGATGCCGTGGAAATCCGTGACAAGTACGCCGCCTCCGCCGTTACACTTGATTCCGCTGGCTGGGCGTATAAGCGACGCTTAAACACCTATTACCGTCTTCAAGGACGCTAATACTTCGCTTCGTGTATCTCTCCCCCCCCCCCCCCGGGTTGAAGACTCGGTCACGATTGGTTCGGCGGCGTGGGTGCGAGCGCCCGATTTGTCTCTGAGCGCGCAATCAGCTATCCCCGCTGTATGTTCTGTACATCTCTCCTCCTGCAGAGCGCTGCCTCTCCGCTTTGCGGTCTCCGAGCCTCTCCGTTTCTCCTTCCCCCCCCCCCCTCCCAGCGCGCGCACACTTTTTCCGTCGCCTTCAGTTGAATGTCGATCTGGCCATTTTACGCACGGGTGGCGGTAGTTTTACCCGTCGTCGCATTCTCTGGAAAGCCCACGCGCCCCCACGGTTGTGTCTACATGTCACACCACCTCGCGTGGAGATGCAGTTACGTTTCTTCGCGCTCAGAAAACAAACTCCGCAGTAATTTCCTTTTACTTTTCGTCGGAGGCAATACAGTGTCAAGTTGCACAAAATTCTGGATCCCCAAGGCGCTGTCTCGGACAGTTGCTGTAGATTATCGACGCGAATGGAAATAGTTTCAGGTAGCTAGGAGCAGTCAGGAACAGCGCAACTGCCGTCTATCTCTCTCTCACACACGCACGCACTCACACAAAGTATCTGCTCTCTCTCTCTCTCTCTCTCTCTCTCTCTCTCTCTCTCTCTCTCTCTCTCTCTCTCTCCCGTTCCTAGGCTTGCCCCTCTTCTCCGACAGCAGACGCAGCAGCTTCAGACGAGAGGTATCCCCCCCAACCCTTCTGCTCGGATGCCGGTGACGTCACAACTCCCCAAATATCACCTCAAGCAACTACGGCGATAGTACGGTGCGTAACACTCTGCTATATAAATAATGTAATGTAAACAGCATTACTTCGTGTTTATAGACGATAGGATTCTGCACCTGTAGGGGTTGGGCTCACCTAAAGGCTTTTGGTGACGATACGTTTTGTTGGACCTCAGCGCGCTTCCAGGTCCGACTTTCAAAGCGGATATCCGCCCGCCTGGTTGTGACTGGAGCCATGGCCGTCTGCACTGGCGATGGCCAATATTGAATAGATAAAACAATGGCTTGTGAAATCCCTTCCCGCAGAGTGCCAAAACAACACAGCCATTGTTCTGCCGAGTGTGGGCATGATACTAAAATGGATATACCCATTCATTCATTCATTCATTCATTCATCTTGCTGTTCATGCGCTTATCCACTCATTCAAACACAATTGCGGTTTGACCGGCTATTTCAGAGCTGTGTTCCCCGGGAGGTGGTTATGATTTATTTTATCCCCCCAGCATCTGTCTATTCATAATTGAATCATATTGACACGACTGCTTGACTGGCAGGTCCGTTCAAACCATCAAACTGTCACTGCAGTGTCAATAAGGTCACGCCCCGCAGCTACAGTAGCAGTAATTATCTGATAACAGTATGTGTTATCTGTCGGGAGCACTTGTGTGCGTGTGTGCGCGCGTGCGTGTGCGTGCGCGTGTGTGTGTGTGGGTGTGCATGCTCCTCAGCGGGACAGACACAAAGCGGATAAAACTGTTTGTTTGCATGTGGAAATCAGTGTTTATGTTAGGGAGGCAGGCTGTTTGTGTGCGGTGTGTGTAAGTACTTGAGTGTGTGTGTCTGTTTGAACCCGCGTGTTTATCCGTGCATCTGTTTGTGTGCGTAGCAGTGTGTGTCTGTGAATGCATATAGGTATGTGTGTGTGTGTGTAGGAAGCCATGTTTTATTCCTCCACCGAGAGGGCTTTCGTCTCCTCTCTCACGCTGTGATCCATCAATCTACTGGACAACAATTAACGGAGACCTGTCCAGGAAGTGCCCACAAGGATTTTGGTCTGGGAGCATTGTGTGTGTGTGTGTGTGTGTGTGTGTGTGTGTGTGTGTGTGTGTGTGTGTGTGTGTGTGTGTGTGTGTGTGTGTATGTTGTATATGAACATATATGCTGATCCTTTACCATAACCAGTTGAAAGGAATTCATGCTTAAACAACCATAAACGTAAGGTAAAAAAAAATTGGTGTTCAATTTAAGGTCGATAGTGTGTAAGTTCTGGTAACATTCTGTGACTTCCTAATCCTCACATTCTGCACTGGGTATTAGCGTACAGTCATAACGCGACATTACTTTAATCGCTGCTACATTTATTGTGATGATGAACAAGTTTGATATTACAAAGAAACATTTACAGAGAATTCCAGTACCTTCTTATTTCACCCGAAAAACCTATAAACTTCGCTGTATAAGCATTAAACGTAGAGCTATACGAATCACTGGTTTAAAATTAGCACCGGTGTGCTAGAAAGCCTGTTTAAAGCCTGTTAGGTTTTTACAAGCATTTATCCCAAGCTTCTACATCTACAATACAGTGTGACATCAAATACTGTTTACTAGGAAATACTTGGCAAACTTTAGCTTTCTGATAGGTGGAGCCTAGAACCTTCTTTCTTCTTCTTCTCTCACTCTTGTCTGGCCTCCTGTTGCCACCTCCTCGCAGCAGCGCCTCCCCTATTGAGGAGCCGGGGGGGGAGGTGTTACTCCCTTGTCCTCTGCACAGGTCACTGGCTCGGTGCCAGACAAGGGGCCGGTGCCAATAAAAGCCATGACTAATGGCCTAAAACTTCTACATTCACCGCGTTTCCCATTATTTTACACGGCTGATAAATCTGAAGGTGGCTTTAATCAGGAGGGAAAAGGGCCGGACTCAAGGCAACGCGTCCGCTGGGATGTCCAACACAAAAGAGCCCCCGCAATTTAATCAGTGGGGGAAATTTGAGATATGGCTTTTCTGCACCGACCCAGTTTGTCTTCTGACAGGTGTTTGTGCAGAACCCACTCTCTTATGCCGGGGCTGGTCTCTCAGGTGAGACATAGTCCTTAAAAGGGAGCTCCTATTAGGTTCCAAAGGAATCTAATTAGAATTGTATCCCACCACCCGACTGGGACTGTTCATTGGACACCGTGGGACTAGGAGTCTGAAACAGCAATCCAATTGTCCTGCAATGAGTTTGCATAACTGTCCAATGAGATTGTAATGAGTTTATACTACTGCCCAATAGGATTGCAATGAGTCGAAATAACAGTCTATTTGTATCGTAATGAATGGACTTTCCAACACAAAAGTACAAGAGTACTGTATTGTAGTTTGATAGTGCGGCTATACCAAAAAAACAAGGTTTTTGTTATGCTGGTTTCAACCACAAGGGTAAAAAAAAAAAGGATTTGAACACAGTCCAGCAATCACGTTGTTTAAATAGCAAATGCACGTCCGTCTGGGTGTGGGCTTATAATGAGGTGTGGTCAGGCACATTGTTGGTCCGTGGCTGTCTTGAGGCAGCGGAAAGCGATTGCACCATTAACCAACAAAAACTTGCTCTGAAGTCAATGGTGCGGAATTTCACTGTTAGTTGAAGTGCGCATTATCAAGACAGTATTATGCGCCTACATAGGCAGGTGCACAACGCGCTTAACCTCTGCTCGTTACACAGGGACGCACAGCAGTGCACAAACATGCAAAAGATTAGACAAAGATTACAATGTGAAAGATTAGTACTGAGCGCATCAAGACATGCTGTTGCCGTAGGTGATATGCTCGCGCACTTTCACTTCGCACACGAGCAGATCAGTTTCCTCTGCAGTTTAACATTCTTTCTTACTACTTGGCAAATGCACCATTATAACAGCAATCTGCCAAGCTGCAAGCGCACCTGGCTCTTAAAGGGAACGGGAGATGACACTGTGACTGATTTATTGCATGTTACGCCCAACACACACCCATGAATAAGAGGCTAAGTATAACCCTTTTGAACCATGCGCCTGGCACTGTAAGCATTCTTTCCACTGTAAAGCTAGCACAAGTGGATTTGGACACGCCGTAAATGGACTTCCCTGGCCACCTGGCTGTAGGGGGCAGGATAGCCTCGTGGTCTGGGTGTTGGACTCCCAGCCAGAAGGTCGTGGGTTCAAGCCCCAAAGTTGGCCTTCCTGTAAGCATCCTTGAGCAAGATGCCTAACCCCTACCTGCTCCATGTTATGGCACAATGTAATTGTAAGTCGCTTTGGATAAAAGCATCTGCTAAATGACCTCATTGTAATTTGTGTAATGCTTTCCATAAAACTTTTAGTGGATGCTTAACAATACACAAAATATCAAATGTACATTTTCAAATTCACTTTCCAGTCCCTTTATTGGGTTATTTACACCTGTAGGACTATTGAAACTATATTTACATGTATATCATTAGTTGGTACCAAACTGGCTGGCCAACAGAAAATGAAAATGTAAAAGTTTGGGGAGTTCGATATTGGCCAGTAAAAGATGTAGAGGGTTCTGTCAAGAAAAGAAAAAGAAAAAAAGAAACTTTCAGCACAGGTTCTCGTCAATGTCAATCAGAACCTTGTTGCGGAGGTGTAGGAGAACCAGGGTATTCATTACAAAACACCCTTCTGCTCTCTACCGCTCAGAATGTCATCTCATTTTCAGCGAGAACTCTTTGCAGGACTGGATGGAAGAACTGCTGCTGAAAGTGTGCTTATCTTTCGGGACAAGGTTGATGGACATTGTGAGACAGTCCTTGATATTGTTATCACCTGCTATGATTTGATTCTTTCTGTTGAACTGCAGAAAATATATATATTTCTTATGATTGAATGTATAGTTGAGACGTGGGCGGAGCTATCGGTTCTGGAAGAGTTTTTCCCTATTAATTTTCCCGATGTGAATTTTTCTTTTATTGATAACATGTTACTATGCAACACAGAATCACAGGAATCTCCTGAATAATGACACATTGGCCCCTGGGTACCGATGGTTTAACCTTGTTTCTGAGAAATTATGTTTTTCCATCTGTTTGGTCTTCTAAATACCACACTATACCTGATCCATCTTGAGCCATCTTGCAAAGGCCCCCAGATGCAGTCAAAACAGCTGTCAACGCGATAACAAGAACAGCAAATCATCTCTCGTCTCAAATGACGACAGGGTTGGTGAAGATGTGTCCTTGCGTTCTGCAAAGTAAAAACCGAGCCAACGACGTGAAGAGCAGGGGAGCACTTTGATTTGTTGATTCTGAATGCAGCTGTAGACTTACCCCCCGAAGTTTATATTAACATTTTCTGCACGCACGCACGCACACACACACACACACACACATGCGCGTGCGCGAGCACACATGCCATTAAGCCTGATGATGAAAAATACAATATCCTCAGAGCACTAATGATACATTTACACCCTACCGTCAACAGACCTGTCCTCACGCGATAAATAAACAATTACACACATACACTTCCTTATTGCTTCTTTCATATCTTCATATCCATACATCATTTACATACATGGCACACACTATATATCCCCTCCGTCCATTTTTTATCATCATCCATAACCCGTCCTTCCACCTCAGGTGACCTGGTCCAATATTCTCTTGAGGGCCACACCGAGCGCCTGTGAATCACCGTGTTTTGATTGCGTTTGCGTGTTGAATATTCATCAGCCTTCCCCACCCCCGGACATCACATGCACCGCTCCGGCTACAGGCCGCTCAAACTGCCGATGTGAAGCTTTTAAAGTGACAGCGTCACAGGAAGAATTCAGTAGAGCTGTAATGTTAGAACACTTGTAGAGCAAGAGGAATTTCCTCAAATAGATAAAACGGAGCCCCAAATGAATACAGTAGCTAATAATGAATATAAACTTTGTTAAACATTTAAGGAAGTCTCTCTTGCTGCCTGTTTAGCATCCCTTAGTGGACACAAGCAGGCTGAACAAGAAAGGGCTATTTAAAACCTAGCCAATTAAATTTAATAGGAAAAGAAGCATCAACAGAGTTTATTTACCCAGTGCACGCATTGTTACCGGGGAGAGATGTGCTTAATGATGCTCATAGGATATGTATAATAGTCCTAAAATGACAACTACATATAAGCTTATTCCCTTCTCGGTCAAAAAGATCCTCACTGGAAACTTTTTCTTGGAGGAAGAAACGTTTACAGACAAAATGCAACTAATTATCCAAGTCAACTAACTGATCTAATTTCTTCTACAGTATCTAGCTTTAATCATTGAGCTTTTTTTTTTTGTTAAATGAATAAAATGAAATCTACTGCTTATGCGAACACCTAGGGTATTATTTGGGTTTGGCCAGTGTGCGCTTAAAAGGGTGTATTTTAAACATGTCAAGAAAAAGGTGATAAAAGCACAGCAATTACTACTTGTCATCCAAAATCTAAACTGCCACAAAACAACTTTAGCACCAACCATGACTTGACTTTTCACTCGGTTTATCTTCAATTCATGTGATACATTTGGTCAGTGAGCCACATTTCTTTTCACATGAACACAAGTTCAGCTGTTTAACAAAACCCCCTGAAGCTTACATAGTTATATAGCCTTGCTCAAAAACATTTGAGAAGGGTGAGTGAAAAAGTCACATTTTTAACTATATCTGTATTAATTAAAACAATAATAATAACTGACAAATAAACACCGCGTGCGACGGAGCCCGGCCCTGAGGCCAGGGCTCCCCCATCTTGACATTTTATTAACGTCAGAATCACCTGAACTGAAATATTAATTAAACCTGACAGTATTAGCAGTCTTCCCTTGCTGGTTACCATAACCCCTAGCCCGTGGTTAATCCTTTGTCACCCTGTGGTTAGGGCGGTCTAAAGTTGTCTACCAGGGGGTTGAGATAAACAGCTTTAGTGCCAGGTGACAGAAAAGGGAGAGAGAGAATAAAACCCCCAATGATTGAGGTCTATGTGTACAGAACAGCTCGTCTGAGAGCAAACAGGTGAACACAGCGGGCGTTTGTTGTAAGTCAAGCAGGAAAATATCAATATGGAAATGAGAGAGGGCTTGGGGGGGTAAAGACGAGTGTGAACCACTCACTCACTCTGACTTTTATAACACTGCGTTATAGCACAATGGTAATGACTGTCAATCGAAAAATCTTTAACTGTCCCTTTAATGCTTACTTCCCGTGTAAAACTCTCGCATCTTTTAGCATACTGAAAATATGACACATCTTGCATATTCCCCCTCCGAGACGGCGAATGATCGAGGAGCAATCGAAAAGACGAGATGGCTCTGAAGCGGAGGGGGTCGCAGCCTCCGTCGCAGTTCCAAAAAAGACATTTCAATTGTGAAAATAGAGCAGATGAGGATAATATTTGCTACCTGCGCGGCAAAAAGAGAGAGCAGTGTCCTCTCTGGATTGGTCTAACCTTGAGTCACCCTGTCTCGCACAGCCGTCTCCCGGGGAGAGAGAGAGAGAGAGAGAGAAAAGAGAAGGCAATTGAAAATAAATGTGATTATCAGACGGGGAGATGGCGGGAGAGAGGGAGAAACAGAAAGAGAGAAATGTCAGCGGGTGAGAGACTGATAGATGAGAAAGAGAGAGAGGGACGGGGGAATGGAGGGAAAAGGGGGGGGGGGTTTGCAATAATGCGAGGGACATGGAAAAATAAATAGTTTTTTTTTAATGCCATAGAACATACAGGGATCGAGCGCAGAGTGGAGTCAACTCACCTGTTGATGCTTTGACAGGCAATAGAAACCCTATACCTGACTGGCAGGTAGGTCCGAATCCATGCACCTTATTTGTGTTGAAAGGTGTCCGTTAGTCAAACGGTTCACAGCTAGAGAGAGGGAACGGCTAATAGTAACTAATAGTGACTTGTTAGTATGTGTACTACGCACACAATTATTAGGTGAGGAGCTCGTGGGCACGAGAGGAACATTCCCATCTTCCATAATTCTTTGCACATTTCTATCTTATTTTTGAGAGTGGATGCAAGGCGCTCTATATGCGATCATGTACACAATTATTATATTATTAATAATTAATTAATTAATTAATAACAGCATGTTTGTCCTACCTTACTGAAGAACATTTCCATTTCTCCCAAATGGAAATGAGCAAGATATTGTTTGCTAACTTGAATGTTAAAATTATTATTTTGACGATCAATCAATTATTCACCGCGACATTGTTTGGACTGAAATGTTGACAACCGCTCATCGTTTACCAGCTAAATACACTGTAGGTAAATAAATATTGCATACTATAGCTTCAAAAGCTTTAGCTATAGACAGCTAGAGCGTAAAGATGACAAGAATAAAAGAAACGCAGTGTAAGGGGGAAATGAGAAATAGACAAGGAGTCAAAAGGAAGGAGAGATAGCAAGGGGGAAAAAAAAACAATAACAGAGAAGCGGGGTCTCCATGACTACGGTATACCACCCTCTGACTGCACTAGAAAGAAGAGGATCAACCCCTGCTTTGTCTCCACACGCCGTGAAAAGATGCCCTGATCCCGTCATCCATAGCTGTAGAGATGCTAGGGCCCTTCTCGCACACAGGCTGCGGCATATGCTACCTGCGTAGCGGCTTATAGCTGGGAGAAATAGTCCTAGCTTATTCACCTGGGGGTTGAGGACCACTTTAGTTTAAGGGCAAATAAAACGGGAATGGAGAAGGGATGGCCATCTCGGTGTCATCAGTTAGTTTAGCAAAGCAATATATCAAATAAAAAGCCTCAAACTCGATTTCGCAACGGTAGGAACAGGGACACACACACACACACACACACACAGTCGCATTCTCAAACACGAGGCGCACATATTCACGTGCACGGCCCTCGCACAGCTCACACTGGGAACTGAGTTGTTGACAACAGCTAGATTTGATTTGATCCCCCCACTCTGCCTTTTCAGCTCGCCTTATGGGCGACACACAAACAATCTCCGTGCAAGTCCACACACACACAAGGTCAGCCCTGCTGAAGGTGCAGAAGCACCATGTCTTTGCCTGCCTGTCACCCACCCGCCTGTGTAATGTGTGTGTGTGTGTGTGTGATCCCCCCCCCCCCCAAACACACACAAGGATTTATGGTTCAAATCTCCCACCCAGGCGCACAAGCAAACATATGCACACACACACACACACACACACGTGCACCAACCTCCAAGGACATGTCTGAGCACTGTGAGTGAAACCAAGCCTGTAAAACATTCATCAGTATATCTCTGCTAATCCCAGGCAGACACACACACACACACACACACATACAGTATACATGTGGCCCCTATTCCGCTCTGATAATAATCTCCTTTCCGTTCCATATAGGCACCAAGAGGCCACCTTGAGAGAGCCCCAAGGAGTTCATTGTACGGACCATGCTTCCTTTGATGTGCTAAACACCCCCCATACCAACACCACCTCCCTCTCTCTCTCTCTCTCTCTCTCTCTCTCTCTCTCTCTCTCTCTCTCTCTCTCTCGCTGACACCCGCGGATACTGGATGTAAATGTAAACACACGCGCGATGATAGAGACGTAAGAGCGACCGAGGGTGTAGAGCCAGGGAGGGAGATGGAGGGAAAAACAGACTAATTAGAACAGAGGGAGAGGTGGATTAATTAAACATGAGAGAGGTAAACAGATTCGTGGAAGGACGGAGCGTGGGGTGGGTGAAAGAAGGAAAGAAAGGAAGAGGGAGAAGGAGGGAGAGAGAGGGACGCTACAAGAGGTAGATTAATTGAACGCACAAGAGAGAAGTAAATAGGACAGGAAAAAAGACGAGTGCCTTATTAAGGGAGAGAAAACGAGAAGGAGAGAGAGAGAGAGACAGATAGAGGGAGAGAGAGTGAGAGAGAGAGACAAACAGAGAGTGAGAGAGGGAGAGAGAGAGAGAGAAAGATAGAGAGAGAAGGAGAGAGACAAACAGATAGAGAGTGAGAGAGAGAGAGAGACAAACAGAGAGAGAGAGAGAGAGAAACAGATAGAGAGTGAGAGAGGGAGAGAGAGAGACAGATATAGAGTGAGAGAGAGAGAGACAGATAGAGACAGAGAGACAGAGAGAGAGAGAGAGAGGGTCCATGTCATAAAAGCTACCTCTGAGAGGCATCTGAGCCATCCAGCTAGCGTTCCTGCTTGTGCTCAGTCTTGTGTGTGTGTGTGTGTGTGTGCGTGTGTGTGCGTGTGTGTGTGTGTGTGTGCGTGTGTGTGCGTGCCCCAAAACAGCATTCACGGTGCGGCGTCTGTGTTCCACAGAAACATTTACATATCCACCGGCGGGCAATTTTCTGCCCACAAACGTACGTTTTTCTCCTCACCCCACATTGGCTGGTAGTTATTGATTGATTCGTGTGCGGTAACCGTAAAAAAATCAAATAAAAAGGCATATCAAAATTGAGCTGATGGTGGAATTTTAGCTTTCAAAGGGGATGTTTGCATTCCAGCTATCCCCCCACGTACAAATAAAGCATCTGTGCTGCCTGACTTCTAAACACTTCCACTGTACACACACACACACACACACACACACACACACACACTTTGAATTGAATTAGCGTGTGTGCGCACACAGATTTGAAACAACAACAAAACAAAAACAATAAAAACAAAATACACATAGCCTACACACTGAAAATGGTCTACAAATCATACATGCAAACACAACACACACGTGCACAGGCCTACACAATAACAGCTACTGTTACAAGTACAAGTCCCCTACATACACAACCACAGGAACACACATACTGTGCACCTATAGATATACAGTATATATATATATATATATATATATATATATATATATATAGACACCACTGTGCACACTCACACACACACACACACTGACATGACAGGCGCACACACAGTCTACAGGCTTGTTGGCCGGTGTTCGGCAGTGTGGAGAGAAGGAGGTGGGAACTCCATCTGTGCTGGGAAGTTGGGCGCCTGGCAGCCTCCGCAGACTGCCATAGCCATCCATCCATCTCTCCGCCCAGCCCCACCCCTCTCTGTCCCTCTCTGTCCCTCTCTCTCTCCCCCAGCCCAGACGCCCTGCTTCCCCTCATGGCTTGAAGCTGAACTGTCCCTGGTACCTACTTATGCTGTCTGATAAAGTGGCCGCATGCTCGCCGGCCTGGGCACTGCCGAACACTCGCGTGGGCATACGGCAAACTCAATAAATAAATGGATAAATCTGCTAGGTTGCAAATAGGAGCCTGATACAGGTGTACGAAGCCTGGCGTTTTTGTTTGAGTTGGTTGGGGAGATGTTCTCTCATCCCGATGGCAGGTTGTTTTTGTTTCGTTTGGAAAGACAGCACGGCTGAAAGACTAAACCACACATACTAGACATAAACATGAATGGACATTGTGGGCTTCATACGCTGGAAGCCATCCAGTGAACAGCATTGCCGCGGACAGGAATACAGAATCTTTTGGATATTGCCGTTTACATGGCAACTGAATATTACTACATATTACATGCAACTGTGCATAGTTTGATTATGGTAAAATGACGCCCGAATACAACCAAATGTTCATCTAAAACCCCACAAGTGAATTCAGTCAATGGGCCCTATTTAACGATCGAAGCGCACAGTCTAAAACGCATGACGTAAGAGCATTTAGGGCGTGTCCAAATCCACTTTAGTTTAACGGCGGAAAAAATGGTCGCAGCGCCAGGCACATGGTTCAAAATGGTCATACTTAGTCTCTAAATTACTCATGGGTGTGTTTTGGGCGTAACACGCAATAAAGTGTCATCGCCCATTCCCTTTAAACGCCAGGGTGTGCTTGCACCTTGGTGAATTGCTATTATAACAGCCGAAAATAACGGTCTGCTAATGCGCAAAGTAGAATCTATGGCTATGACAGCTGGATTACAGCAGGATTCCAGCAGGATAAAATATCTTGATGTATACAATAATAATCGTTCACATTTAAAAAAATCTTTTGCATGTTTACGCACCCGCCTATGTACTGTAGGCACTTACTACTATCTTCATGGTGCACGCACAAAATAACAGTGAAATACTGCTGCATTAACTTCAGACCAGGTTTTTGTTGGTCAATCCCTTCCGCTGCCTCAAGGCAACAATGCGCCCACAATGTGCCCGACCACACCTCATGTTAAGACCAACACGCCCACGGGCGCTCAGATGGGCGCTGGACGGGAAAATGACAACTGCGTCGGTCTAAAAATTGGCACCATTTGGCACCGCTTGGCACCGTTTGGCGGCGGGTGTAAGATAGGGCCCAATGTCTCGCGGGGTTTAGGGAAAACAAAGGTGCTCTTTTGCCATAATACACATATGAAAGTATAAAAGCTCACATGTAAACATCTAATGAAGCACAAATACCTTTAAGGAGTACTGAATGTACTCCCTTAAAGGCCTGGCTAATTGTTAAAATTCAGACGTCCCCAAGGTTGCACTGAAGCAATTCGTTTCCAGAGCACAGATTGCAAAATAGCACAGTTCCATATGGTTCCATTAATTTAGTCTGTTAGAGAATGTACAAAGCAAGAGTAATGGAGAATGTAATTGAAATTTTTTGAAAAAACAAGTTTTCTTTTCATAGGTGCATGGTCGCATACATAACAGGCATACTTTGTAACTAAATAAAAATGCTGAATTGTTTTGTGGTGTGCGTAGGCTGCTCTGCGTTCTACAGTGGTTTGGAAACATAATGAGTTACTTATGTGGAGTAACACAATAGCAGTTTGAAGGTTCACTTGGATCCCCGTTGCCGTGGATGTTGCAGAAGCATTTTAAAGTGGCTGAAACATTAATAATCTCCGGTCGTGCCACCCCGCAGAAGATAAGAAACTAACTTTATACTGTGTGACTACATCAAGATAACAAAGTTGAAGGTGCGTATTAAGAAGGGGCAAACCACCACATGACTAGCCTGCTCAATAGTGCATTCTACCTTGTCAGCTCCATTGCAGGCCCAATTTCACACCTTATGCTACTCTTGCCTTCACCCTTAACCTATCTAAGAACTCATTTTCTACCGCCATCCGAGTTCCTGCGGTTGAAATGTAGAGAAGCGTACACACAGGAGTTTCGGACATACACAAGCATCGGAATGCGAGAGCCTGCCTAGGAGCCAACGGCAGACAGCGGGCATCTTATTTATAATTCATACCACTAGCTTGCTTTAGAGCCTGACAGCCCCCCCCCCCGGGGAGCAACGAGGGGTCCATAATCAAAGTCACTACCCTGTGATTTAGCGAGCCCTGGGGTAAACATCTGCTGGCTGTCATCTGGACTGCTTACAAGGCCCAACTATTTACATGCATTTAATGGCGGAGGGCCTGCTCACCCCACCCCTCCCAAAAAAAATCAAGAAATAAATGAAAAGCAACAGAATATGCGTGTCCTCAGCACTTCCTGCCGTTGGCCTCCTTCTGTGCTGTAACCCGGGCGGAGGAGAGAGAGTGAGGGAGGGAGAGAGACGGATGAGAAGTGCAGGTTACACCTTCTGGTAACTAATTCATCTTTGGGTTTATTGCCACCACCTCACCGCCTTCTCCTTCCCAAGCCTTCTAATCATGGCTCTCCATCACATTCGTGCACAGAGGAGGGCAGGGGAGAGGGCTGATGGTCCACCCTGGAGGAGAGAAGACAGGGGGGAAGAGGGCGGTCTGGTGGGCTGGGAGGCCATCTACACCATAGGGGATTTCACACTTTCTAAAAGTCAACTTAACCCAAACATAACCTAGAAGGTCATGGTTCGATAATCCAGGGCCTACTTGTAGGTCTCCTTGACCAAGAGACAAAACTCCTACCTGGTCCTAAGTACAGTACTAGTACTGTTCATACTATAGGTCGCTTTGGAGTAAATTACCTGATAAATGTCGTGTTATAATTGAAGCTGCAGTAAACTTTGAGCAATAAATTGCTACGTTGACTATGATTTTGAGCGACGTTTTCATGTTCAAAATAAAGAAAATGGGCGCGATTGTGATCTGTGGGGACAGGTAGGCTCTGTCCACCACCAAATAACAGCACAAACATCGGAGCCTTTCTCAGAGACGGCTTTCAACTGCAATACCATTGCATTTTTTGATTAGTGCAATTACTGTGACTCATACAGAGGCAATATTTATTGTATTGTGGTCGGGTCGAGTCTGCACACCCACCAAGAGTCTGTCGAAGACCTCGGAGAGCGTGAGTGAACGAGGGCTGCCACCAGATAATCGATAAAAGGCAACTCCCGCAATAATAGCATCAACTGTCGGCCATCCATCGGCCGACGGAGAGCACAGCAGTCAAGAGAGGGGCGGGGGGAGAGGGGGCATGTTGGAGGGATTTTGATGAACACCTTTCGAGCGCACGATTTCGAGGTGAAGCCTTTTGATAGCCCCCCCTTCCCCACCTGTATCGACTGCCTCTTGATTCTCTCCCCGGCCTCCCCTTGTTTGTTTTTTTCATCCAGCCTGCATCTCTGCCGCCCTGTTGTGAAGCCCTGCTCCTGCCCGTGGCCTTCTCTCCCCTCTCTCTCTATTTCCCTGGATTTCTCGATGTTATTAATTTGCAGGCAGATGAGGAATGAACTGCATGACAGCTGGTGCCGCTCAAGCCGAGCCACCTACCCAAAGGCCTGGCAGTGCGACACCACCCACACGTTTCCTTATTCAGTTAGTGGAAATCAATGGGATCTAAGCACGCAATCCTTCCAATGTTAATTAAATTAATCAAAAGAGGTCAAATATAAATGTTGGCTTCCCCCCCCTAGAATGAAAATCCAATAATGACAATGGTCAATTTACACTTTTTCAGTTTAAGGAGAAAGATGTTTGGCAGGGAGTTAATTGATGCAACTGGCTCAATTTATAAGTTGAACATTCCTGTTGGCCATAGAACATATGAGTGTTGCAGAGGATTGGTTTAGTGTTCATATAGAAGTGGGGCCTGTCCAAAACAGAACTTGTAATCTTGCTATCCACAAGGCAGAGGTTTGGCAGGAGATAAGAAATAAGATAATCGGGTTTTCGGCAGGCTTCCAAGGCAGCAGATAGCTACTGTATATATATATATATATATATATATATATATATATATATATATATCTATATATAGATACTTGTGCCTCTCGCTGG
>JAOEHI010018341.1:0-28749 GCA_025447815.1 Percopsis transmontana | reverse complement strand
AAGTCAGATAGGAATTTATTTATTTTGTTATTTAAATATCTGTGCTTAGTACCTATATAGGGGTGCTAGGGGTTACAATAGGGTTTATTGTTTGTGTTTATATTGTATTTTAATTGTTTATATTAAATTTGTTTTTCTAAAATTCTTGAATCTTGAATTATGTTGATGGTGGTTTTGCAATAGCTGTATCGGGAACCTGTGGCATATGGAAGACCAGTCCATAACACACAATCTGCCTTTATGGGCACTTTTATAGTCTCCACTCACCAAGCGCAAACAACCACTGTTGCGTCAAACGCAGTTTAACATATGACAAACTTCAAATTCAGAAAGCAAGCTCAACATAAGCATTTGCTGTATGTTGAGCTTGCTTTTGAATTTGAAAGTTTCACAGTTGGCACTGGATAGCTTGGATAAGGTATAACATTAGCATCTCTCACAATGCCCTTTTTGTCCGTATTGACACTGATGACTCTGGCAAGCTTATACTGACCCCTCAAGGCATTTTGGTCAGCTAGCCAGACGATGTCTCCAACAGCTCCATTTCGCTGTCTTGTGTGCCACTTACACCACACAAATAGGTTAGGCCCAGCCAACTGACTCCACTTCCTCTAGCACCGTACAGACTGCTGCTTCTGCAGTGCCATTCCTGAGAGGTGAGTTTGCTGGATGAATTTTCCAACTACATTCCTTGCCATGCTTTGACGCCTTATTTTCTAGACCTGGTCCAGGAACAGGTAGAGCTCTTTGAAGGCAGGTTTGGCTCCCACAAAGTTTTTTCAGGCATCTGACCACAGTTTCTTTGGATGGCCTCTCAAGGCTGTGAACCTCTGGTAAGATAGTAGAAAACTTTCAGTTGACTGGTCACTTACGATATCCGTGTGGATAGCTCTGGACGCCATGCAGCAGAACACAATTCCCCACAGCTTAAGCTTTACCTTCTTTCTGACTTAATCCTTACTTCGCAAAGCCCAAACATATCCACTGTTGTGTATTCGAATGGTCTGGCTGGTGTTGTTCACTCTGGTGGGAGGTCGCTCAAGATCTGCTGACACCTTTTGGCCCTAGCCTTTCTGCATACCATACAATTGTCAACCGCTTTCTTAGCCAATCTCCGGCCTTTTATCACCCAGGCTTTCTTCCTCATCCGAAGGAGGTTACCTGCTATTTCTTCATGGTTCGCACCCTGAGCCTCTTGAGCAAGAAGAGTGGATATCCACGTTTCATATAGTATAATTGGTACTGCAGTTTTGTCCTCATCAAAGATTCGGAATCTTCGGAAGCAGGAGTCTAGTCTCCTCATTCCTTTAGCCAGCAAGTCTGTTGAGGGTGTCTTTTTCTAAGACAACCTGTCGAAGAGTGGCCCCAAAAGCAAAAGAAGTGGCTGCATATGCCAAAGAGGGCATAGAGAAGCTTCAGAGGAAGTCCTTCACAGCAGCATTGACTCAGCAGCAGCAAGAGTGAAGCATTTCAAAACAACCCAGGTGAGAAGAGACTTGAATCCGAGAAGACTCGAATCCGAAGGGCACCAAGGGCTATGATTGGAGAACTCATTGACCCAGGGAAGTTCAGCAGCATCCTAGAAGAGGACGGTTATGTCGATGACATCCTGACTTTCCACGATGACCCGAAAAGGATAAACGAGAACATCAGAAGAGTTGAAGAAATCCTGAAGGCTGGCGGGTTCTTCCTGAAACAGTGGATCCGGCTATGCCAAAGTAGAGGAAGGAGAATGTGCCAGACGAATCAGGAGGCTCAGGAAGAGTGTTCATTCTCCCGAATCAAATGAGGGAAGGTTGACAGTTGATAACCCCCTCAAAACCAGCATGGCAGAGGGGACGAGGATCAACAGCCTTAAGTCTGTGAAGCTGTCGACGCGAGGGAAATTGTCTGGAATTGTCACAATGTCGAAGGAAGCACTTGGGAAAACAGCTAAGCAGCTGAAGCAAGAAAGGAGCTTAGCCAAAAGTGCTTTCACCAAGCAGGTGAACTACCTAAGCAGAGCAGCTGAATACATGAGTAAGAATGAACTACAAGAAGAGTTCAAGAAGCTCACTTCACAAACAAGGAATGTCAGTGAGGCAAATGATGAATACAGGGCTGGTCTACTGGTAGACATTGAAGCTGAAGCAGGTGGTGGTGAAGAAGAAGCTGAGCTCAGCAAGCATGAGCAGAATTACCTGAAGAAAACTATTCAAGAATGTGAATCAAGATTGGCTTAGGTCAGAGAGATGGTCCACTCCAACCTATGGCCCAGATATGGGGAAGATTGTAATCAAAGAAACAGAGTCAGCCTGTGAAGAATCTTCTGAGATGCCTGTTACTGTTATAAATAGGGATGGCTACCTTGAAAAAAGGAGAGGACAATTTCTCACGGCACAAAGGATTGCAGAACAGGAAAGGGAAGAAAGGAGGCCGCAGATGCCCATACAATCTTCACAGCCAATACTGAGAATAATACCAACCAGTCTACCCAAGTTCGACGGTTAAAAAAAAAAAAGAAAAAGAAGGAAAAAGGTTTTGAGTTGTCCCTCAAGTCCTTCAGTCTTAAAGCAAGCAGTTTTCAAGTTTATGCTAGAGCTGAAATCCTTATATAACTTGACAACCACTAAATGTATATGCTAAGAATTATAAATCAACAAAATTATATAGTATCATACCATTTATTCTGGATAAAGGGAAGATTCACCCTAAAATATGTACCCCATATCATAAAAATGTCAGAAATACTAGTAAAACTTCTAAGATCTAAGTGCCATGAAATTGACATGCAGACTGGTGAGGGCCAATGGTAAGCAATTTTAGCCTGCAGCATCCTAAACTCATCACTGCTCAGGCACAGTCTGTGTGCACATTTTTGTCTCTGCAGTGTAGCAATCTTCTGACTTTAGCAAGATAAAGGTTTCTTTGTCTCATAAATATCCAGAGAAATTATCGTCTGACACTAACATCCCCCTCACTGAATGTATTAATTATTTGATTGGTTACCATCTTTGAAGACAAAAAAGGAGCGTAGGCTACTGTATATGCCCAGATTTATTTATTTTATGTTGGTAATTTGTAGCGATTCCTCTCTGACCACTAGAAACAAAAGGTTGTCAAGCTGGTTAAGACTGAGGAAAAGGTGGTCTAGTGGAGACAAATAAAGAACCTGTTATTTACTGCAATTCTGTGGACAAAGTAGCTTCCCAGGGTTATGTGCATTGAGGTTAATAACACCTAGAACTGAAACTAAATTGCACTTCTTGGGTGTTTTCCTAATGATATCAAATGTTTTTTAAAGGGGTAAATATTGTTGCAAATTTTCTCAAACACAAATTAATCTTTGTTTAATATACTGTAGCCAACTATCAAGTGTTCTTATTGTTTTATAGGGAACAGAACATAGCACATTAAAGGTTATTAATATGTAACTACAAGAGCTCAAGTGTGTTTTAAGTGTGTTGTGGCTTATAATTTAAATGAACTCAAAACCGTTTGCTTGTTTAAATATGTTTTAATTTGCATTTCTTACCACTGTACTACAGATCAGTTTCCTAAATATGTGGCATCAAGTTAAAAGACTTTGCAGGGCAGGGTTCATTTCTGTTTGAACTGAGCAATACATTTCCTCGATCGTACTTCTCTTTGCTGTATTTGGTGGGAGTGACCTATGCATTCTCTGCAACAAAAAAAATCACCCTGAATGCAGCCCAAGTTTTGACTTTTACCAATCACTTCACCTGCTAACTTGACTGATAAGATCATCTTTGTTTTAAGGTGTTGCTAATAAGTGACTCATTATAGTAATTGGTTGGCATAGTGATTGATCTGGAATAGTCTAGAATAGTTTGAGATGAAAAAGCCTAGATTATTCCACTGATCACCAAGGAAGGATAGAAGTTTTGTCCGACTTATATTTGAAAGACAAATTCTACTGACGTTTTAGGAGCCGGGTTACAGTGTTTCCTCCTTCAACTGCGATAGTTAAACTTGCCACAAACTCACTTGCTAAGCCAACAGCTATTAAAACTATTATTTTTCCAGATCCAATTTCCATTTTTTCAATTACAAGTTTTCAATTCCTTAGAAGCCTATTATTTCAAGATGGTAATTTCAAAGAGCCATCAACCATTCTATTTAATGGATTTGATAGAAGGTGAATTTGCATTTTCAGGACTGAACATAAATGTAATATCTGTCAAAATAGGTTTGACTTTCTGGCATACCTTTATATTCCTATTAATAGTTTACTATTGTGGAAATAAATAATTTTGACTTTTGCCTACTTGAAAAAGCCTTCTGCAGTTCTGACATTCAATTAAAACTGAAAAAGAAACTCTTCATAAAGAAACAATTATGAATCTTTACCAGGTTCAGTTAGTCAAACTGAATGTGTTTAGTAGTAGTATACATACAGTACATACATAAAGCGATGTAGTAATCCAGCAATCTGTTCAAATTTGCGTTTCATATTTTATTACTAAATTGATTAGATGAGATTAGAAGAAAACAGGTGTCTGCTAAAACTTGTAAAGAATGCATAACATTTATGTTTCTTACCGTGTAAATAAATTAATGTAGTTTTTTAACCCCATAGTGTTTGCCTGCATAGTTATGTTAATGACATGCAGGCAAACACTCAGTATCTCTTCCTCATCTTTCTGTCTCTCCTGTATACACAAAAATGTGTATACAGTATGTTCATATAGCCACACATACAGACACCTAACCCATTGAGACACACACACGCACACGGCAACGATAAAAAGTAGCGGTTGTGCTTCCAGTGACTGTGGACGATAAAATATTAGCCTCAATTTACAGCATTCTGGCAGCCCAGTAGGGGTGGTGGGTGTGCAATAAAAGAAAACCTGATATGCTGTGGAAGTGCCTTTGTTCTTAAGAGCCAGGCTTTTGGAGGACAGATATCGAATTTTCTTCACAGCCATGACTTACTGGGTGTGCACTCACATCCAACACACAGTCCCCGAGATGCCTCTTAACTGAAAGTAATGTCACATTCTAGTGACGATGTCACAAATCATCAATGTTAGAGAATTTGGTCCGATATACTGTAGGGGTGACATTGATTATAAAAAACCTTGTACATGCAAGTGTTATCAAGTCTCTTTTCATCTTCTCGTATGTAGATTGAAAGGCACCCTACATACACTGGCCTTAGCCCCGCCCCCCCCTCAAAGGATTACTCTGTCACAGCCAGAGACAGGTGTCAGCATGTTTGATGCTGGTGACAGGTAAGTCCCGAGGCATCCCCAGGTTTCAATGGGTCTTATCTGTGATTTACTCACTATTGCCTGCCGCACACCGATGTCACTGCATTTAAGGCTATTTGGAAACCCATTGTTTTGAATGGTCTGTGTGTGACCCTGCTTGGAGCTGCCATTCTCCTGAAAACATCTGGGATATAGTAACCTGGTTGGGTTGAGTGTAGGGTGCGAGCAAAACGAGCCACAGGAACACACACACGCAGGGAAGCAATGTCTGGGGAAGCACGAGGCAAAGCTCCGCGTTTAATGCAAGGATAAATAACACAGTAATTCTGTAAATCAGGTGTCCAAACGATGAGCCATCAGGGCCCGCTTGGGTACAGGTGAACAGCCGGGGTGCATTGGAGGCTTGGTGAGGCTTGGTGAGGCTTGGTGGTGCCGGCCAAGCAGGAAGCCGGCAGAGACTGCAGAACCGTTTAACATCTGTGTTATCAGAGAACATTTAGATTTTTCTTGGGTTAAAAACACATTATAACACTGGAAATACGCTGAAAGTGCTTTTTTCATTTTCATGGGCCAGCTGTGGACATAGCCCTTCAAAGATAATGAGGGCTCTGTTCTTCTTTGTATTGTCTAGTCGCAAAAGGGCTCATCATTGTTGCTAATGGGGTTACACACAAGTTCTTTTTCATTCTGTTTCAATTAGAGGGATTCGTCAACAGCAGCAGACACCATACAGACAGTTGCATATCAGTGACTGAGATACTGTAATTTGGCTCTATTCCTAATGGATACTAGGGGAGGTACTGTAAAGGCCCCATCAATTACTCCAGCATGTTCCGGCGTTGAATTAATGACGTCTTCGATCATTTTGTAATATTTGTCTTTTACCGTCGTATGATGGAATCAGCCCAGCCGCTGTTGTTCCGTTTTGCTGTTAGTGAGAAGGAAAACCCCTAACTAGCTGTTTGTAAAGTGATTGTTTATTGTATTACTGAACATGTACAGGTACATTTTTACTTTGTGGCAAAGTTTTCTAAAGTAAATTAACACTTCTACTTTCAAAATACTTGGGCAAGCTGTGAATTCAGTATGGGCCGTCTCTGAACAAAATGAATAACGATGCCTCTGTACAACTTGAACCCATTTATTCTCGAAATAAGAAATATTGATTACAAACACTGTGTGCTGCATAACTATTGCAATGTTTGCATTTTCAGGTAGAGCTTCACCAAGGTGAAGGCTTCTGAAGAAAGCTTATGAAACCTTTCTTTACATTTGACTCTCTCCATCTAACTGTAAACCGGAAATCAAATCAAATGTATTTGTATCACACTTCTCAACCAAGTGTCTCAAGTCATAGTGAATGTTCAAAAGGTTAAGACAGCAGACAATTTTGAATCAGAAATAAGCATGCAATATACAAACAAATTATTTGTTGAGCTTTCATATGATACCAGATGTATGAATTTCTAAAACCTCCCGTCAGGTTTGAATGCAGGCCTTCATAGGTGGCTGTAGTAAAGTCTATATCTGTACACACTGCACGTAGGTCGTTAAGGAGTCTTCTGAAATGGTCTGGCCACTGGATTAAACATCCTCATATGCTATTCCCTGGGTACGAAAACGACCTCATGCTTCACGCGGACATTTCTTGTTATTTTGTGAGAAAAAAAGGGAAAGAAATCTTGACAAAAGGAGAGTTCAATAAGCTCAACGAGGGTCTCGCTAATTGTTAAAGGTCCATTCGTGGGGGCATTGGAGGTGTTAAAAGCGCTCCTTGTTCCCTGTGTGAATTGAGAATAACAAGCTTCAACCTGGTTGCAGAAGTTCTTATTCCTTTCTATTCTTCTCCGGTGACCCCCTGTTGGTTTATCAGGGACTGATCATGTGGATAGTTTTGGAAGCCACTGTGGTTGGCTGGAAGTTATAACAAGGTGATTTGAGTGGTATATAAACACCTACGTCCAACCTTCAGGGAGAAGGCGGGAAAGAATACAGGTGCTATTGGTAAAGACTCTGTACATCTGTTACTTAAATACTTAAATCAAGCTGACAGACACTATGTCTAATACGCAAGCAGAGTGCCATTAGTGACATTTGTAAATTTCAATTACAATGCATTACTTATCTGCCCAAAATGTAAAGCAATGAATATACAAATCACAGGCAAATTAGTATTTGGCTGTGATTCAATAGGATCAAATGTCAAATTCTCCTGGTATAGCAATTAGTTAAATGTAAATTCATTTTGGGGATAATGAGTTAGGGATAAAATAAAATTCATCACACCTGCTGCAAGGATTTTTGAGCTTCTGTTATGCTGCCACAGCCATGTATATTAATTTAGTATTTTTTTCAGGCCAATAGATGTAATATGCAGCCAAGATTATGGAAGAGGCAATACAAGTAATTTCACTAATATTAAACTCCATAAAATATTCCCTCCAGATATTTTCTTCCTGGTGAATTAATAACTGCGGCACTTGCTGAACCTGTGTTTTCTAATGGTTCCGGGAAAACTGAGAGAAATCTGTTCAAATGTTTTCCTTTTTGCAGCTCAGCAAAACATTTGCAAAGGTCATCCTTATCTGCAATTCTGCCAATGCATATCTGAAACAGGTAGATCTTTCAAGGTCATGACGTGGTGGTCATTGGCCGTGGGCCTTTTAGCACCTAGACTATCCATTTTAGGCAAAATAATAAATCATAAACATGACCTCAGAGCACTGTACTGCCACAGTATACCTGAGGTATGTACTGTCAATGTGAGGTGATTTAAGAGGAATATACAGTAGTCACACCGGAAAACAGATGTTCCCAAACGTGATTTGGGAACACACAAAGAGCCAAAGGCGTTTGACTGCGTGTTGGAGTGAAAGGCCATCAGAGGACTCGAACATGTCTGTAGTTGATGTTTCACATATGTTGCATCACATTACCTCTCTGTCTGTGGATGTAGAGGTATAATAAATAGTCTAACACACATCCTCACATTAAAAAAGCCGCCTTTTCCCATTATATTTCATAAAGATGGCTGAAGATTGCAGCCGTATTAACAAGCCTCATTCAGGTCTGCACACTTCTTCCGGAGTGGGACAGGTCATTACAGTATATTAGCGTAATAGGCATCCAGAGTAAGGCAATCTGCCTGATAGTTTTCTGGTGCAGATAAAAAGAAATGAAACAACAATCATTGAGCAGAGAAATGGCCAACCTGGCTGAACTGACACTGAACTGCAGACCAGCAAGTATACCACTGCAGTACTGACTACTGTGAAATGCTGATCCTCTAGTAAAAATGCACCAAAACTGTAACTGTCTGCATATCTGTAACTGGGAGCTGGACATTTTAGGCTGTGAACACGGCACTAACAAGTGAATGAACAAGTTGGTGTTGTTCTTCTTGTATTTCTATCAAAATGTATGAACATATGCTAATCTATTCAATGACAGCACATAGGAAGCAATACACAGGAAACCAGTTAACAACAAAAGTCAATACATATTATAGGACTTACGTGTAACATGGGGAAAGTCATCAGAACAGCCTTAAAGTCAGATGTAGGAATAGTATGGACTTGATGCAATTAGTAAAGAATAGGGCAGTAAGCTCTCAACCTCACAGACTTCTGCACAGCCTAGTGACAAATGTGTATTACACGCATACTACCTCCCCTTAACATATAAAAAGAAATGGGCCAGTTTCCTGTCTGTCCTAGGGCTCTACTAACTAGTGAACAAATACAGGATTTGTCCTCAACTGGCTACTGTGGTTTTGTAAGCGAAAGAGGAGGTAGGGTGGGTGATGGCTGAGCATGAGACAACTCGGTTTAGGTTTTGAATTGCAACAGAAATATTATTTTCTAACATATGAGGCAAGAGGCAAAGCTTTTAATTAAAGTCACTACAGGGAGTTTTGCGGAAGCTATAGCGTTTCCTGGAGTCAAGACATATCCCACTATAATTTATGCTATCTGAATTTCAAACAATGCCACAAGCGTCTCACCTTGTGTCAAGGTGGCAGATTACTCTGACTTTAGTTTGACAGTTTTCAATTGTGCCCAAGATTACTTTTGGCATTTCATTTATCTTAAATAATATAAATTATGTGCGGGCAACATTCACAACCCTATAAAATCAGGTAAATCAGTGAGACAAATTTCACCTGTGCACCCTTATCTAAGCCAGTGTTGCAATGGTTAATTTGTATGTAAACACAGTGTTGGGCTCCTATCCATTTTTGTTAAAATAATTTATTCGGTTTGTTAAATCACAAGACAAATTAAGATAATTTTCACTCTCATTACATCACTTAATTAAATATCACCTAATACCTTAATTTCATTACATGCACAAGTAGATACGTAAATTGAATTGGAGACCTATTCAAGGCAAGAGAGAACCTACAGTAAAGAGATAATTTCATTACATTAAGTGAAGCAGTGAGAAGAATGAAGGATCTGAGGGACCTTTATCACACAGAAGCAACAAAAAAGTTGTTCTTCAAAGAGATCGCCCATACATAAGCTCACTTCTTGACGTTGAAGAACTGGCAACTCTTTTAATCCAAATGTGCTTCAGAAATAGTGTGGAGACAGGAATCTTTTTTTGCCTGCATCACTTTTGTCAGATGGTTATCAAACTGGAATTCTTGGAATAGACATATTCTGGCTTACAGCTATATCCTGTAGTGTTTCCACAGCTAAGGTGGAATATTGCACGCCTGATTTGTTATACATATCACTTTGCTGCAGCACTTTGATGGCCAGGTTGGCTGGATATAATTTGTAATATATGTAATATGTAAGATTTAATCTTAGCAGAGCAGAGTTAAGGCGTTTATGCTGCATAGGGAACACAGGAGTTGATAGAATATTTTACAGGTCGCCAGATCTGACCCCAGGTGTGACATAATTTCATCTTTGACCTATCCTGTCACTACCACCAATATAGCCAATCAAGTAAGGGCATGTTTTATAAAGTTAAAACAAAACAAAAACGGAATGTTCTGCTCAAAGGGAGAAAAGTCTGTCCAAAATGACAATTGGAAAATAGAAGAATGTGGGGTCTTTAAGGATTTAACACAATGTAAGCAAACCCATAGCAAGAAACACACTCTCACCAGTGTGGCCTTCATTCACAGCACCATTTTATAGTTATAGCAGAGACCAAACAATAGACCTGTAGTACCTTGAGGCATTATCATTGCAATGTTAACATATAGCTCCTCAGGATGGTGACCTCTTTCATCTGCCCAAAGCAGGAAGTTGTAAAATACTCAAATCGTGCAATTCTGCCAAATGAGTGTCAGTCTTTCCCTGTTACAGCCTGATTCCCACTCTGGGCTTCTTTTGTTCTCATTTCTCATCATATCCTTTTCGCTCTGCTGGCCCTGGGACTGGAGCTGTCAGTGGCTTCCTTGCTCTGGAAGACCTGAGCCATCTGGAGGATTCAGGTGTTGCCTGCCATCAGGCAATGTACAATGTTCAAAATGAAAGTAAAAGCCCCCACTCCCTTTTTGTTAAACACTTCAATGAAAGGCTGAGCACTGCGTGTGCGAATCACAGATGAGACGTAAGCTCTGGGAACATTTTCATTCCATCCATTCATCATCCTTTGTTCTGGCGAGGTGCCAAGTGAGGTACAGCATATGAATATTCTCTGTGAGAATGTGCCTTTTCTGCATTCCATACTTAGCATTTAAATACATTTGTAATATCCTGACTTTTAGCTTTTTCAGGGTAAGCGTATTTGAGTGTTCTGCAAGGCGTAGGCAGAGGCAGATATAAACAGGTATAGGAAGTAAAATTACTAAACATATATTTAACCATGCACAAACCAGGTAACTGCACAATCTATAGCTAAAGACTTGTTTTATGTTAACGACTGAATGGAGTATATGTGGCATGATTTAAAGGGCAGGTTGAGGAGTGTTCATGCTTTATGCTTAGTATATAATACTGCTTCTTAGGACCACCTGTCATTGAGCCATGGTGTCCTACCTTGTCCTCAAGCGACACTGCATCATCCACAGCCAACCCCTTTTTTTTAACCTTTTTTTTGTGTTGTAAAATGCTTAGCTCCACCTATGCAATAAGCAGCCAATCCGCGTGCTTCTACTAGACTACACCCACATACCATTCACTGAATTCAAAATTGACTTGAGGCAAACCTGCAAACAAGACGCAAGGGCATGACAGTAGCTTTGTTTATTTACAGCCTACTTCTGCCCTGTGGTGGTCAGATGTTGATAAAGGGTGCTTTAATGCATTTTTAACATTTTGCTTTATCTCTGCCCCAAACTGCAAGGCATATTCTAGTGCCTCCACCAGCATCTGGGAGGACAAACAGCATACAGCAAGGTAAAGTAACCATAATGGTTGCAAATCGACCCATCAGAAATCCCACATTGTTTACCCAATTAATTGTTTTCTCTATGTCACAGTCCATTAGGAGGGTTGGGATACTGTTAAATATCTATTGATATACTACTGGATCCCGCCGTGCCAGAAAAACAAAAACAAAGTCTAAATAGGAAACAACATCAGGACTAATCCTTTCAGAAAGGACAAACTAATTAGCTTTGAAGGTCCCTTGGCTTTGATGCTTTCAGGCTGCCATCCATGCTGATGGAGAAAATTGATGCAGCATCATCTGAATGTCATCGCTTTATGTATCATTTTTAGATCTTAGCAAGAGACCATTGATATGTGTGTTTGCTTTGATGTAATCTATTTGACATTTTTAGCATCCAGTCATCACTAATTCATTGAAATAATATCTTCAGTGAGCTCAGCTGTGTAAAAGGTTCACAGGGCTTTCTCTTAATTGTTCTGTAAATGCAGATCTGAACAGAAAAAGCTAAAAGTTAAAATTCATCAGTGTGTTATATATTATTTAGTTCAACAAATAATTGTCAGAGTTCAGACATTATGAACATTTGCTTTACCCTAGAGTAATCATAATTCAAAAACTTTGACGGAAGTTACAGTATATGACTGAAGTAAAACTATTCCATGTGGAAAATGTTAGAGATTGTAGCTTGCACAATATTTGGTACAGCAAATCTAGTGTAAAGTATCACTGTAGTGACGAGGTTAAAGTTTAGACTGCATAAAGGACATTGTAAGGGATCTGACATCTCACTCGTGATCAAAGACAGTTTGTGAATTTAGACCTTGAGCTGTTTAAATATGAAAAACTGACCTCTGAGTGACCCTAAACTAGTAACGCTAAAGGCACCATATATGCATTTCATGCTCATGTTGAAAAAGGATTAATGAAACCTAATGGATTTATCTCTATTCATTATTTATGTGCTTTACTGTCTGCTTACCACAGTTGAATGATGAATATAATCAGGTGTGCTTGCTTGTGATGGTAACTTTTACTAAATGCTTTATAGACTTTTACTGAGTATAGCTCCAGGCAGTCACATAGTATATTGCCCCTACAGGCCAACAGCCCCAAGTCAGTCAATTAATGTCACTGATGCAATTAATTAATGCAATACACACAATATAATTCTCAACAAGAAGGAAAATAGTGGGTGTTTGCCCTGAAGCAAGTCAGTGTTTTAATACAGAGCAATTTGTTAGGCCCTTGCTACAAGCAACAGGCAGAGGCGAGGAAGTGCTGGTCAATCCAGATAAAAAAACTCAACTCTCCTGAGCATGTACTGCAATGATAAGGAATGTCATCCAGATTTGTTTTGATCGGAGAGACTACATCTACAGCCATGGAAAAAAATAAGAGACCACTGCATATTTTTAAAAATATAATGTCTATATACAGTTACATTTATATTTATATTTAAAAAAATGACTTAATATATACTTTTTTAAAATTGACTAAAATATAACTATCAAAAAAATTTTTTTGATAGTTATATTTATATTATTATATTTACAAGAATATGCAGTGGTCTCTTTTTTTTCAATTTTTTCCATGTCTGTATCTATCGTGAGAAAGAGCAAGAAAAAGCAAGTGGAACAAAACCCTTTACACTTGAATGCTTAATGGATGGACCACAATGTTTAGTTTGCCCTTTTGTTTGAAGATCCATGAAATCTATTAAACCTTATTTATCCAATTAAAAATGACTTTTCTTCTGATGCTTTGTCTTTCATTTTGTGCGAAACCTAAGACCAAGACAAATCATCTGTAGAAATCCCCACCTCCAACCAAAAGGTCCAAGTTCAGATCAGATCTTTAAAACATAAGTTCTGAAATGCATGTACTGTATCGGGTTACTTTGGAAGTTGTATATTGCATTAACACACACAATTATACATTTTCACAGTTCAGTGTTCTTATCAGTATTAGTCATCACTAATGCAGTGCACAGGGCTCGGAAACACTCAGCAATACACTAATAAATATGTATGATACCCCACTGCGTGTATGGTTGGAAATGTAGAAGGGAAAGAGAAATGACTATGACTTGAAGCCTTGCACTTCTACATGTTAGTGCACTTGTACTGTATATTTGTTTTATCTCTCTAAATTATCATACTGTTTCTCATACGAAGCAAATGCTTCATTTTTATTGACTAGTGGACTACTAGTGGTAAGTTACAGCAGTTGTTTTAAATGTAATTAAATTGAAGATTATGAGTAGCAGTTTGCAGAGTCATCAGGGCTGTTTATTTGCATATTGTCAATGTTTGAGTAAAACAAGCAAATTTGTTTTGAGTGAAGCCAGGAAATGTGATTTGTAACTTTGAATTTTGGTTTTGTGCTGTTTTTTAGTAGCGGAGATACCGACACACAGCAGTAGAGATATTAAAGCGTACAAAGACTATATCAACAACTTTCAAGAAGGCATTTTGAATTATTTTATATAGTTGATCCTAAGCATTTATTGACTCAACTAGGCCCCTTTTGTGCATGTTTTATCAAAATGAAAATGTTAACTCGCCGTTTTAACACTACTAGGTTACAGAATAACACATTTACTCCACTATTGATTACTTTAAGCCCTTATGTTTTCTAAGGCACACTTTGTGATTCATTTGAGTAATCCTGTAAAACCTTATGAATTTGTGACTCTCATTGTGAGGGCTTGCCGCTGGATTACAAACCCTGGAGAATTCCAGTAAACCTTTAATGTTTAAAAAAAAACTCAAGAGGAAATACAATAGATTGTTACTGCATATCTCCATGAGACCTGCGGGAGGTTAGAAAATGTGGGACGTGAACAATGATAAATGGATCTGTCCTCTCCAAGGCGATGCTGTCACCCAAAGAAAGGTGGGTTCTTTGTCTTCTAATGACTCAAATTATGAATCTTTCCTATTTAAGCAAGGTGATGTGCAGACACTCCGTAGAAAATGATCACTTGGATCAGTGTTGACATCTTCATAAAGCAGGAGGTAGGGGGTGAGAAGATGACATGATTAAGGTTAACCTTTAATATTATGGCACTGGGGAAAGCATTCTGTCCAGAGTTACATGACATGGCGTTACTGTCCTTTTATTTAAGTTTTTGCTGAATCACTGACTTTGTGAGTAACTACCTCAATAAAAAAACTGAACAACCTTCATAGGCAGGCAGGAATAAGGGTTATGTCCTTTACAAACTCCAGGGTTGGGCAGAAAAAGACATTGACAAAGAAAGTGTCACGGGCCTGCACCAAATCTTTATGGGAATATAGCTGGACATCTGTCTACAGAATCTGTCTCAAATAGTTTAACAAAACCTGGGGGGAGAGGCCAAATCCCTATTTGCTCCATTCACGAGTAATCTAGTTGCCCATTCAATAAATGCATCATAAATTTCTTGGAAAAGAGATATAGAGCGAAGAAGATATCATTGTAAAAGACTCTGTCCTTAGAACATTCATTTTAAAGGGAGTCAGAGTAGAGGGGGAAATCTGTTAAGCATGATGAATGCTCCCTTGTCCACAGAATACAATTTATAAATCATTTAGTCTTTGACAACAGTCCTCTGGGATTGCGATAATTATGAGCGGGAAATGCATTCTGTAAATGTGAAGACTATAACTATACATCAACTTTTGGCTATTGGCCAGACAACAGCAAAAATTTGTATAGTAATGTGTATTACTTTGTGACAAGAAGAAGTTCATGATATATGCCAAAATCACTGGCAAATATACTGTATCTAAGCTGAAACTAACATGTGATCAAAAAAAGTATGCTGTTTTGTGGTGTTGCTTTCCTTTAATGTGACAATACTTTTATTTTAATGAGCTAAATTAACTCAAAACCCGTAACTGGGGACTTCAGGGAATTTGGAGTGTAACCAGGGAAGCATAGAAAGTAGGGCCATGTCTGAAATCACCCGACATCTTGTCATTTAGCTATTTAGGGGCACAGCCAATTTATAGTCTGATTTCCTATATAGTTTAGTATACGATTGCCCATAGTGCAGCGGAAATGTAGTGTAAAATGGATGCACACTAATTCAGCGCTAAAGGCCACTGTACTTCAAATATACAGGTTCTGCACCCGCATGTCCACTGTAGCGCTGCAAGCAAATGCCAGTGTACTTGCTGTGATGCTCGTTTAATGAGAGGAGGAGATGCCAGACCCGTCTGTGAAATCCAGAACAAAGAAGGAACTGCAAATGATAGAGGAGCAAGATTCAGTGCCAACACATGGAAGCACATATCATTTTAATGTAACTTCATTAACCTTTTCTTTAGAGTTATTTTATTCTATTCACTACAGCATACAGTGGCTAGAACATGCAACACCAGCAAAAGACACGCATGGGGCAGAAAAACATACATGACATTGTTAAGCAATTGTAAGCGATGGTACCATAGTACCATAAAACCCAGCGATTTATTTCAGCTTTAAATATACTAATTTAAGATGGCAGACAAAAGCAAAGCCACACTGGCCACTGGCCTTACTTGTTTGTAAATGTTAATTATGCATTATTCAAAACTGTAAAACATCTCAAAATTGTCGTACTTTAATGTGAATGTGAACACCATTTAGCAATAAAAGCTAAAAAAAATGTTTTAATTAAAATTCCAGCCAGTCTGAAGCGTCAGGCAATATTATCAATTGAATTGCTGTGTGTTGCACTTTCTTATAATGCCGTTCCCACTGAGTATATGCAGACATGCACATGAACACTATTTGTGTGCACATGCATACTGATGACACATGTGCTTATGTGAAACCAGTGATTTGTGTCCTTGTATGAATATGGAATGTGTTGCCAATTGCTTGATTATGTACTACACCAATGGAATGGATCTGAAATGCTGATTGTGTTGGCATCAAAGTGAAACCGATTATAAATTATGGATACATTTCAAACTTTCTGGGTGAAATTCCGCTGACTGAAAATTCCGGGAGAGTCACATTGTTTATTGAGTTTGGGGTCCTTGGAATGTCTTTCTATTACTTTATGCAAGTGTCACATTTGTACATTGTAATGCCATTTATATTGACACAAAGCAAATGGAAATCTGCCATATCTGGTATCAGTTACAGAGAATTTATTGAGGATGAAGTATTATGATAGATAAAGATGAATGCCAGAAAAAATCTAGGTATTACCTCCATATTACATTTATATTAGTCTCCTCACATACCCATGTACATTCATCACCCTCTATTATGTATGCTAATAAGTAATAAGTAGACATGGGCTGGGGTCATACAGACGAGTTGCTAATACAAGCAAAATCTAGCACTGCAGTGTTTTCACCAAGAAAGGCACCAAAATATACAGTATAAGGTTAATACGTTTCTGAAGTATAAATATTTTAAAGATGTACAGTAATTACTGTGCACATTAAGTTAAAATGCAAGCAGTGCAAAGTAGGAAGGTGCTCAGAAATTGCAATTTGTGCAGTTTGTTGAGTATATTCAATGGTGCTTGCCAAAGTGATGTTGGCCAATGAAAGTTATGAGTGAATGATTGTGTGTTGTCACGAAAGTCACGAAACTCCTGTCTAGCGAATTCAAAAATGCTTGCAACGCCCATGAAAACACATTACATAATAACACTTAAAGAAAGTAATAAAAGTTAAACTTTTACCTAACATTCAACATGTAGGGATGAATTATTTGGTTGGGTATATGAGGCAAATCTATTGTTGTTTTTTGTCAAACCTTATTTGTTTTCTTGTTTATCTCAACTCGCTGCTATGACACTGGTTGAAGCGCTGAAGATCAAAAAAAGATTGGATTTTACAGAGGAATCCTTTTACAGCACAATACCAGTAAAACCCTGTCAATTGGCGCAAACATAAATACGGTTCATTAAATAAATCAACTTAAAATTAGAGGTAAATAAGATATACAGCTGAGGGTTTCATTCCCTCACACTGTGACAACCCTAAACTACAGATGTCCAGGAACCTGCGTGACCAAATCATGCCAACAGATTAAAACTGCGCCATTAAAAAGTCATGGTAATGCATAGTCTCACATCGTAGTTGCGGAAGTGGCTGCAGACAGAGTAGCCATCTCAAGGTCATCGCACCAGGCTTCCATACATTTTTTATAAGGTCTGGTCGGTCTTGAGGTGGCTGCCATAAAGGAATGTCTGAGGGACCTAAGGTGTGTCTCTCACAAGGAGAAACATTGAGATGCAATTACTCACCCTCACGCAATTCATGACATTTCTGAATAAGAGACAGATCCCCAAACCGGGTGTCTAAATGAAAATATATTACAAGCTGTATGTAGGATTTCAATAGGACAGTCCTGTGAATGGAAATTTACTGATATAGTAATAATCCGGTGTTTCTTTCACATAATACTTTTCATCCAAATAATCCAAATTTTAATCAGCCTAATAACATTATGACTTCCTTTACAGCATCAATTAAAAATGGCCAAATAGCTAGTCTAGAAATGGTTGCAAATATATATTTTTCCCCAACAGTTTGTTTCTTTTTTAACAAATCTGACACTGTGCAGTTAGTTCTTACGGCAGTACTTAAAATTGGTAGCATGTAGAAATGCCACAATGTTATGTAATCTCTCATGGACAGGGATAAAAACAACAACACTAAAATGCATGACAGCCGAGATTGGTCCTGTAATGCTTACCTTTTGAAACGCCTGAATGGAGGACATTTTCAAGCAGATTGTCATAGATTTCTGGCAGGTAGAACAAGAGGAATAAAGGAAGTCACTCTGAATGCTTCATTTATCATCCACAGACAGGGGCCTTATCTAAATGCTGCCGTTTGCCATTATTGTGGTCCACTTCAATACAAGAAGTAAGAGTGCTCCATTTGGAGGATATCAAAAATTTTCATCTCTGTGCTATTTTCAGCTGTATCTTTCTAAGACTTCCGGGAATTGTGAATGACATCAATATGACCACAGCCTCGAAGTTCAATGCTCTTGCATTTGAGGAGAGCTCATAGCTCTAAAACCATTAGCACGTATGGTAATTTGGTGGTTGATGCATCATTTTGAGGCAGGTGGTGGATTAGAAATTCCAAATAAATTCAGAACCATTTCTATTTGATGTGGTTAGAATCAAGAGTGCTATGAAATGTACCTGTAGCCCAATATTGTTATGAGAGATATGTTCAATTATGACATAACATAATTTTCCAAAACATTATGCTATCAATAACAATTGCATGCAATTTCGATTAAATAAATGTATTATTTTATTTTTAAGATGTTTGCACAAAAGCATAGCTGATTTTAAACGTATATTCTTCAAACAAATAATTATACTATCATATGGATAAAAATACATTACATTTGAAGACATTACATTACATTTGTTATTTGGGATGATTTAATAAAACTAATTTGCTGTACATCACACGTGTATACATTTCAGCATGGACCTACCAAGTGTAAATTGACAGGGGCCATGTTCCACCTACAAAGGCGCCCTAAGGACAGGCTGATATGTTCAATGAATGGAAAAGGAATAATTTAGCGCTGTGATAAAACTCTTTTGTTTATGACACTAAATTAATGGATGCCTTCAAGCCAATATTAATTTTTTTTCTCTCAGGGAATCTGCACTACTAGAATGTACGTGTGTGTGTGTGTGTGTGTGTGTGTGTGTGGGTGTGTGATTTAGAGGAGTGAATGTTATCTATTTTATATTTTGATGGCTTGCTCCATGAAATGTGTGTGTGAAACACACAACCAGGAAATTAGGATAATTATTATTACAGTATGAGTAGGGCATTCCTTAGCATTAGGAGTAATGCAACAACAGAGTCAAACGTTGACACAGAAAAGAAAAGTAATTGCTAGCAATAGTAGGTCTCTCACAATTATTTCATTATCATTCCTGTAGAATGTTTACACAAAGAAAATTCCAAATGGATAGGAAGTAGCAACATTGTGCTTAGCATTTCTCATTTGCTTATGCTTGTTCCCGCATGTATCCAAGGATTAGCTTTTAACTGTAATGGTGTTACTGTAGGATCATAGTGCAGGAAGGCACGAATACAGAAATGCAGTTAGTAAGACTACGTTATGTCTAATTTAATTAGACATTTTAATTGATTTAATGTCTAATGTAATCTGAATGGTGAGACTGGACACAGAGGAGTAGTTGTCTGGTACATAAAACAAGAGAGAATTAATGTTTTATATGATAACAATACAAGAATTTTAACAGACAGACACAAACACATACTAAGATCTACATTGAGTATATATGGATGGGTAACACCATGTAACACATCGACACATGATTAGATTTTGTTTCAATAAACAGGAATATCTAAAATGATGAATATGAGAAAGCAATACCTTTGGTATGCATTTTGCCAGAATTAATACTTAATGGATTATCTAATTAGTCTGTTGTACAAACTAAACCTGCTATACTTAATGGAGTAGAAGAAGAAGAGGGAAAGAAATAAAATGATACAATCTGGATTCACCTACCGAGTTTTAATGAATGCACCAGCCAATCATACAGAATTTGTGAATGTACTTACGGTTTGGAATATGTCGTCCTGGGATTGAGAGAAGACTGGACACAATAGATTCAGCTGGCAGTGATGTCATCAGGAAGCTAGTTCAACTGCGCCTGCGGGTTATGGACCCAGGTGGCCTTCTGGCTATGGTCCCATCCCTATAGCGACGCCTTGTTGCCGGCTCGTGTTCAAAACAGACTTGTGCTCACAGCGGATTAGACCTACACTGGTTTGGTTTTTAGTCTGAGTTCGGTTGACTGGACGATTGATGCTGTCAGAGGTTGTGCTGAAGTGCCGTGCACTTGGAGTCTCGTGGACGGCATTTGGGTCTTCACTCTCGGGGACACAGGGTCAACGGACCAGCCGAAAGACTATACGTTTGATACTTGTAGGAGAGACCAGATCAACCAAACTAGGTTAGACGTGAACTAAAGGAAAAACTGAGATAATTATAAAAAGGAATAAAACTAGTATAAGTAACTAGAAAGTAAATAAAACTATCCAAAAAAAAAGATACACGTGGTCTATAGGCCTCGAGCTAAAAGCTTAACTTGTAGAGCGGAGTTCAAAACATCTTGGGAAAACCGGCAATGGGCAAGAGAGAGATTTTGAAAGGGCGAGTTTTTTTTTAGAACAAGACGTTACCTTATGTACATTTTGGGGTTTGGCCTTTTTCTTATCAGCTAGAGGGAGGGAAAAGGCATGCCTCTTTGTTTAAGAAAGAAAAACTAGCTGTATTTTAACCTAGCTGACTTTGGACATATCAAAACATTTCATATGCATAGTGTGTGCAGAGGATAATGCACATCAAACATTAGCTGGTTATTATAAGGGATTAGGTCAATACCACACAATTGTATATCTATGCATAATATTTCACGCATGTGGAAACACCTGGGGAGAGATAATACGTACTATACCACGTCTGATAATAATAGTAATCATAGCAGTTCATATATTTCTATTAAAATATACATTTTAACACACAAAACCTCTTTCTTTGTCTGCGTGTCTTTATGTGTGGATTGTGGAATTTACGACAGAAAAACCTATCCAAATATAAATCATTCAATAACTTGTTTTGTTTCGATTTCATAGCCTTAGCAGATAGCCTACATTTTACGAACCATTACACAATTATCTCTCTGTAGACTCCAAACATGTCATGCTTTAGGATGTGTCTTTCTGTTTTATTCAGTAATAATGTATTTATGTTGAAGTGGTGTCATTTCAAACTAATTTCCCATCCATGGTCCTGAGGATAAAGTCACAACATATCTTGTTGTCCAGTGAGATAATCTACAGTAACTTCGTTATTCTGATTTTCATCAGAATCATAGTTTCCACTCTTGGTGACTGAAAGAGAACATTTGTCTGGCTCCTTCAGACTGAGAGGTCATGGGGGGTTGGGTTGCCTCAGGTCTGTTCTTTCTGGAACTATGGTGCTCGTGTTACAATTTTCTGCAAAGCAACACCCCATGTTAGCTTTTAGAGAGGGGGGGGGGGTCTTCACCTCTCCTCCTTCAGAGGCCAGGCTGCACTTAGTACAACAGTTTAATGCAATTTATACTGTAGTTAACTTAAATTTCCAGTGTCACTTTGCGATACATACTCAGTTATGGGAGTGGACCAGCCTTCTGCCCTACACTTGCATTGACGGCATTCCCCTAACAGCCTAATAATATGAAACGGGGATGGCTTGTGTGAGGGCGGACTACCCATCACCCTTGGTTTATTCACAGCTGGAGAGCTGTGGTGCACCTATTACACCAGACTGTAATCACAACAAGAGACATTAGAGCATTTCCATTTTCATGAAGAGTGGGACTCTCTGGCATTGTGGAGCGGGCGTAGCAGCCTTGACTGGCCTGACCTTGTGCGGGGCCGTCAGTCTCCGGACAATAGCGCACAAGTGAAGCCTAAGGTGTTTACGGGTGTTGTGCATCCGTGTGTCAAGGGGATCAGGCTGGCAGGGAGGGCCTTTATTGGCAGTAGAGCAGACCTCGTTCTCCCTGCAAATGATGACATGCCAAATTGCAGTGACTTATAGAAGAGTATAAACGTCCTTTTAAACCTGGAGCTCATTCTCCTATCTTTTACAGCGCTGGTATTCGCATCACACCTAAATCTAATCAACTGCTTCTGTTTTATGGCTTGATGGGTACTCCTATCCGGTAGGTTCTGGGTTCGATCCCCGGTGTGACGCCACCATGAGCAAGCTGTCTAACCCCTACCTGCTCCTTAATACTTACTAAACGTACTGAATGTAAGTCACTTCGGATAAAGGGGCTTGCTATTGACACTTTCAAACCCACCACATATGGCTAACTAATCAATAAATTATTGAAGTGACAGTGGGCACTTGTTTTGCAGGTATCACATTTCTTATGACTCAACTTTTTTTTTACCTGGACCTGATTTTCCAATCTTTTCCAACCACAGCAATAATTTCTGACTAAGACCTAATCAATTGATTCAGTTAAGAATTCTGTGAGGATCTCTGCTGTCGAGACTCCAAGCCCATTTACATGGCACACAAAAATGCTACTCTAATTATCAGAATACTGAATACTGAATTTAATTGTATACAATTGACACTGATGCATTAGTGCTTTACCACAGCTCCATAAGTCCAGATGGTTATTGTTTTGTACAGCTGTATAGGTTTTTTTTTATTATTATTGTTTCCCTTCAGAAATCAGTAATGTACTAATCCCTCTTTTTATCTATCCCTACACAATATGACAATATATACATTAGACATGCTTTTAGAAGGCAATATAAAATAATTCTTCCAGACTGTAAATCCTCATAATATATCTGTTCCTGCCAAACAAGGCCAGTGTAGCAATTGTGCTAAGATAAACCGCCACCATGCATGTGACGTAAACCAAATACCACATAAGCACTCCCTGTGGAAACGCACACAACTTAATAGCAATATTAAGGCCCATCACAAAGGTCGCTCTCAGCGGAGTATAGCTTCACTCTATTCTCCAGCCACTCAGAGAGGTCGGGGTGGGATACCCAGATACTGCTGCACATCTGGGAATGAAGACAAACACATAGAACCTTTTAATGTGGTGCTGCATTTGTTGCAACACATTGTCACAGTGTTTTCTACTCTAATAGAAGATGGATGGAGAAAGAAAGGCCCAGCATGGAGCAACACGTTTAGAATCACAGGGGGCACAGGCATGAACACTGTAGTGGAAATTTCAATAAGAAAGGTGTGTCACTCACACATTTATTAACATAGGAGGTCCATCTTCCACCTTCACGACTGGTGCAAATAAAGAACTAAAGTACTAAAAATGCCACCCTGGCCCCTTAATTCTTATCTCAAACCTTGATACCAGTAGTTCTGCTCAGGTCTTAGTTCACCATTGGGTGTTATGCTCTGTGCCATTGTGCCAAATACTGTATAATTTGTATAACCATTTCTTGCAATGTGTTTCAAATCTCATGGCGAGACTATTTCCTGACTGTGTTATAATTGCTGTAGAGGCTTTTCAGGAAAACGGAGGTTGTTTGCAACACTTAACACTAATCTGCAGCCTGTCTCACTCTTAGAGGCTAACCCCCTGATTAGATCACTGTTTCATTACCATGGAGGTTAATGTGAGGTCAGAACGTTTCAAAAACCCTCCCAACCAGAGCTATTTTGGTGGTTGGAAATCACTGTGGTTTTCTCCATTAGACCCACCTGGAAACACACACACACACACACACATTTGCACACTGACCCGATCTTTACCCCCACTCTCTAGCTCTGCCTCCCTACCACGCTGGACACCAGGGATCCACCTGGACTGCGGTCCGGCCATAGGGGTCTGTGAGCTGGTCTAGCTAAAGCAGTGCCTCTGGCTATGGATTGAAACACCAGCAGCCAGACCACAAATGTGATGGAGAAAATGTCTCGTTCGCTGAGTTCATCTGCCATTTGCTGGCACCATTTGAATGAAAATAAAAGGAGAAATGAAAATGAACCCAGGGTGCATGCAAATCAATATACACACAGTGAGTCAGCAATACAAATTAGTTTCCAATAGTGTTTCTCTCGCCAGTTTAATGTGATGTTTTCTCACCCGCATGCAGCGCAGCATTAAAACGTGTTTAAACAATGGTAAAGATGCTAATATTTGTACTGAAAAAAACAGTACAGACACTGCAGAAAGGTTCTCCTGAATAAATGCACTTTGTTATTCTCGTTCAGAACTATTAACAACCTGGATAACTCATTGGAGATCCTGCAGCTACTATTGCTACCATTGATTTCTATGATATGTTCCTTTGTTTACTCATAAAGCCTAATTGGTGTCTTATTCCTCTCAAACAATTTCATACGATGGAGAGTGAATTGTTAACTCCTACAATTTGTCCCACAGCTGAAGACAGACTATGAGAAACTGAGGACAGTCAAACAGCCATTGGGGACCTTTAGGACATCTCAACACTACCTGTTCAACACACTGGGTTACTCTTGCTAATGTCAAAGCCAATAAGAATGCAAATATGAATTTGTTTTCATTTTCTTCTGTAAAAAATCCACAACTATACTATCCACAGACAATCCACAACTTAACATGCCTGGTTTGTGCTTTGTGAATGAAATCGGAAATGAAAAATGGAATGCATCATTTAAAAATAAAATAACTGCAAATGTGCTTTACAATTACAAAATTTAGCAGATACTTTTATCCACAGCAACTTACAATTACATGGTGCAGGTAGGGGTTAAGCATCTTGCTCAAGGGTGCTTAGGCTAGCTCTGGGTTTTGAACCGATGACCTTGTGACTGGGAGTCTAAGACCTAGACCACTAGACTATCCTGCCCCCTGCTTTAATTCAAGTGCACATTTTGTTACAGCATAAGCCGGTGTGTGTTTCCAGAACCAGTGTATTATATAGTTTGTTCTTTAAGACCTAATATTATATATGGGTGTGATAGTTCATTTTTAGCAATATATAGACCGAATAAATACAAGCATAGTACTAAGTCATGTCACATTTAACAAACTCAAGCGAAAAACTATATTAAATAACTAGAAACTAGTGAGAAAAGGACTACATTCACAATTAAATCTCACCTGCCTTGTCTACTGCTAGTCTACGCTACTAACCCTTCTATAGTATTTACATTGCTGATCTCTCTCGTTACATGAACATCCTGCAATCAGTCTGTTCTACCCTGCTACAGAAACAACCACCAGTGCAAAGAAATGGGGACGCTCTGGCTAGACTAAATATTTGCTTTTGAAAAAATGTCCCCAAACTCTTCCAAATCGACACGGCTGCTGATAGGTAGGTAAGCCTCTGCAGTGATCACGGCATGCCCATCACTAGCACTGTAGGACACATTGACATGACTATGCTACCCAAGTAATTGTTCATGTTGTCACTATCAACCATTGGTTTACCATTCCATAGAAGTCGATCCCGTAATGCACACAAAGACTTATGGGACATACAAATATTGTTAATACAGAATATTAGATTTAGCCCTGTTAATGAGCAGTTAATTTACTGCATGCTGTATTTTAAGGCAGGGTAGTCTAGTGGATAGTCTAGTGGTCTAGATGTTGGACTCCCAGTCAGTTAGCCTACATGGTCCTTGGGTAAGTAATAAAACACCAAAAGTATTGCAAGTCTATAAACAAAAGTGAACTTATTGAAGAAACAGATTTCACAATGCTAATTGCTAAGAGATGGGATGTTAAACCTAGCTCCTTTGTCCCAAAGGCATCATGTCCTCCCATAGAAATGGGATGAAATGTCATGCTGTTACATATTCAGCTCACCAAATGACTGTGAGATTCTAACACATAGCACAAGTATCACTGTGCAAACCATTTTGCACCTTGTCAACAATGCAATTTCCAAGCTAGCAGAAGCATGCATCATGGTGATACATCCTATTCAGGCATGATGCAGGTAATCTTCTCCATAATGCATCACATCAAGTCATCAAGGACAACAAATGCTGCTCTTAGACTCTAGTGGAGCAGCGAACACAGGGACGGAAAGATTACTGAACAAGATAAAGGCGTGAGTCACGCATAGTTAATGCCCAGCTTCATCACCCACTGTTTTCTTCCTTTTTTTTGTTTACACAGATCTCTGTAATAAAAGTGTCTCTGGTATTAAAGCCATATTGATTTGTTGATGAAAGATGTAGTTTTATGAAATTACATTTTGCGAAACTAAAGAGGTGTCTTATTACATAAAGAAGGTTGTGATTTTATTGAGAGCGACCAAGCAGACGGACTCAGGGCTAGAAGATAATGGTATTGTGGAAATGTGCATTTTTTTTTCTGCTGCGACTACCCCCATTAGACAGAGGTGAGTGGGTAATTTATCCTGTTTTGTGTTTGTCAGCTTTTAGTCACCCAAGACCTGGGCTTAGTGACATGTGTTCCCTCTCCTTGGCAGATATCCAAGGGGCCCTGGGGCATTCCCATAATCACTGTCATTGTCAGGGCAAGACACAAATCGGCCATTACGGTCACCACTCGATGGCTGACCTGACCTCCTCATAGTGTTCCTTGCAGCGAACATTGCAGACCATTTGGCCTCAATTCATCTCATGTCTAGTAGGGAGCTGGATGTTCTTCATGGAGTAAATACTGTAGCAACATAGCGGACTGAACTGTGGAAATAGCAGCATTACCATCACCAGTTGACACATTGGGCCCTAGTTATTGCTATTAACATTTCAAAGCAAGGAATCATAATACTATGTGGTGATATCATAACAATTTAATAAAGCTCTGAAACCTCAGAAAGATCTTGTTTTGTTGAGCATTTTGATGATATTGTAAAGATTTACTCTAGATATGTTAAGTATAGTGCTGCCTCCAGTGTTCTGAGCTTAAGGTCACTTTATAGCTGACACATATAGAAACCACTCCTCTTGGAGCCAAGAATTGATCCGGCAAATTGTCGGATGTGATTCAACGTGTCCACCTCCAGGCGAAGCTGTCACAACAGACATCCTTCAGTATCCGGTATCCTCTTGTTCTGTAACCTCGCCCCAGGACCAGATCAAAGGTGGTCAGGAGGTTCCTGAAGGCTACAAGGCTTCAGTTTTGTAGGTGTGTTTAATGTTTCTGATGCAGTGTTCATGCAGTGCTCGGTACTGTATTTTGCATCGGATTTACTTTATTTACACTTTGTGCCAGAACCAGGTTTCAAATAATAATAATAATAATAATAATAATGTTTGTAGAATGAAGCAACATTATATACCAGCCCCTTGAAATAACTGTTTGCAAAAAGCAAATATACTACAGTACAGTAGACCAAAACGATTGTCTTAAGAGTCCTTCGCTCTCCCTAAACATATAACTTTAAGAATTTTTAATTTTTAAGAAAAAATCAAATAAAAAAAAAAAACAAGTAAATAATAAAAGCTTAAAGATAATGGAAAATCACATATACCATGAGTCTATGACTCTAATTTAAGCCGACTAGCCCCTAGTGGCCAGATAACAGAGCTAGGCTATTTGGGAGCGATTAATTAAGGCAAAATTACATGTGTGTTACATTCAGGGCACCAGCCTACTCAAGTGAATGCCACACTGAAGGAACTAGAATTGAGATATTATTTAATATTTTATTGAGTTCAATAGCAAGACAAGGCAGAATCCCAAACCCATGTTAAAATAGCAAGACAAAGACAGGAATGTATGTGTTTTTGCACAACAAAAGCACAAAAGCCACTCCCGGCTTAAATGGCAGATTTCAGTCTTGCATATGTGATATTGTCACTTGACCTTTGTATCCCAAATTTACAATATATCTATTGTCTTTTGTCTGTTTTCCAGTGTCCCAGAACAGGCTGACCCCTGAACCCCCGCTCCAACCTTTTGGTGTGGCAGCTTCCCTTTCATTCATTGCAAATTAACATTACCTATGTTTGAGCACAGTCAACCCCTCAGCTAGCAGTGATGTGCCTGAAAAATATGAACGCGTTCATGAACTATCGTTCAATTCATATTTTGGGTGAACGTGAACTGAACATACTCTATTAATGGCTGATGAACGTTACTGTGAACTCGTTCATTCTGGTGTCTGTGAACTGAACGCTCTCTCAGTTCAATTTCGTTCATTAGGGTGCCAGATTTCTATAGAGCCTTCCACACGAAAACCCAGATAAAACACACCGTAAACAGGCTTTAAAGGTCCAGTGTGTAATATTTCAGAGGATCTAGTGACAGAAATGCAATATAAGATCCATAACTATGTTGTCAGTGGTGTACAAAGACCTTGTATAATAAACCATAATATTGTTATTAGCTTTGAATGAGCCATTTCTATCTCCATAACCACGGGCACCCCCTCTATGGACGTCGCCATGTTGCGTCGCCATGTTTTCTACAGTATCCCAAATCAGACCAACGGCTCTACAGAACGCGTTTTGTCACTACCTTGAAAGATAAGCCGCAGAAGAAGAAGAAACTGCTGCAGAAGAAGAAGTTGGAGGACCACAGCTATTATTTAGCACAAGAGCGGACGGCGGATGAATCTGCTTTGAAAAAGCGAAAGCATGATGAAGCGAGAAAAATACGGGAGAGACGCAGGCAGAAATCACGTGTAAACATCGGTGTGGCTTTTCCCAGATGGAAGGCTCTAAT